>MU183902.1:0-22549 GCA_016904865.1 Pissodes strobi | reverse complement strand
CTAGCCGCCCCGCACCTTTTTTAATTGTAATACTGGCCAGCACAGCTTCTTTGGAGCTAGCACAGTCTAGCACAACTAGAAAAATTGCTAGCACAACTACATTTTTGAAAATAATAGAGCACAAAAATGCGGGGGGGGCTAAGTTAACGTTTGGGTTCTTTTGAGGGTTGGTAAAGATAATTGTTATGCATAGCAAGCTTAGACCTAGCACAGGCTAGCACAACCATTTTGAGAGCTAGCACACCCCTACAGTTGAATATATAGGGGATGGGGTGAATTTTTGCCCCTCAGCTAATATTTTTCCGTCAAATTGCTAGCACAGCAAGCTTAGACCTAGCACAGGCTAGCACAAACATTTTGAGAGCTAGCACACCCCTACAGTTGAATATATAGGGGATGGGGTAAATTTTTGCTGGCTGCCACTCAGCTAATATTTTTCCATCAAATTGTTAGCACAGCAAGCTTAGATCTAGCACAGGCTAGCACAATTATTTTGAGAACTAGTACATTTCAAGATGGTTGTTTGGTTAAAGGGATACATTTACATCATACCACCGTAAAAATAAAATTTTTAAAAGCATATATAGGGTGGTAAAAATACAGCTTCTTGGGAGCTAGCACATTCTAGCACAACTATAAAAATGCTAGCACAACAACATTTTTGAAAATAATATACCACAAATGCGGGAGGGGGGGAGGCCAAGATAACGTTTGGGTTCTTTTGAGTGTTGGTAAAGATAATTGTTATAGGAGTGTGCTTAGGCCGATTATTTTCAAACATGTAGTTGTGTTAGCATTTTTTCTAGTTGTGCTGCACTGTGTTAGGTCCAAAGAAGCTGTGGTAGCCAGTATGGCAATTAAAAAGATGGGGGGGCTAGCGTTAACCTCCCGAATAAATTAGAGGATATCCTTATTACTATGCAAATTTTGCCAGGTTGTGCTAGATCTCATGGTCCTGTGCTAGCGTTTTGGAGAAAAAAAATTAGTGGGGGGGGGGGGGACCTATAATTATTCACCTCACGGGCGAGACTTAAAAAGCAATATCTGCGATTTTCGATTCGCGGCTCATACTTACGGATGCCCAAACTTTTCAAAAATGGAAAGCCGTCGTTTTCGACTTCTAAATATTGATTCGAAGAAAAACGTTTCCGGGCGTATTTTTATATTTAGGGGACGGGTTTTTCGAATTTGGAACCTACCGGAAATCCGGCTCACACCGGTTTTTGTTGTAAATTTTGAACTAGCGGGTCCGTAATCGGACAGGAACAAAGGGGAACGGCCGGAACCACCCAAAAAAATCAAGTCTCTAAGTCTCCTATAGGGGCTCCTAAATAGTTAATTTTGCTATCGTTAGGCCGGGAGGGCTGAAATTTGGGTTAGATTGTTAGGGACGGTCCTGAGTTCGAATTCAACCTCGTCAGGAACCTACCTCTGATTCTGTTTCGTGGTAGGAGCCTAGAGGAACCTTATTTAATCCATATCGAAATTTAAAAAATGTCAATATTTTCCATTTGGCCCCTAAATTATAACCCCTGAATGGAACCTAAATCGCGCGGTTTTTAACCGGTAGGTTCCGGTATTAAATATACGAATATCGGCAAAACGGACAAAACCGTACTTTCATATCGTCACCTTTATTTTGACTAGTAGGAGCCGAAACCTACCGGAACCTACCGGCTTTTTTCCATTATTTTCTTCCGACTTCAAATTTTGATTTTAGATAGAGGACACAAAGACAAACAAAAAAGTTCTTTACGAAAAAAAAAGAACAATATTCTTAGCTTTTGAGATAGCGGCCCCAAAGCGAGCAAAATCATAACTCGAAAGCTACAAGGGATACGACAAAAATACTTGTTACCAAAAATATGTATTTTGATGGCGTTTAACCTATACTTGAGTCGTCGTAATTAACAAAAGGATGTCCTTTTTCTTAAAAAAAAACGTCGTTTTTCGAACTTTCTCGCGAATATCTCAAAAATTATGAAATTTTTGGAGAAAATGTATTGAAGTTGATGATACACCTCCTAATTTGGAATAAAAAGTTTTTTATGCAAATTTTCGCCCGACGCTAAATAGCGGAGAAATTTAAAAAATATATATATATATTTTTTACCACCCTCTATTTGCTTTTGAAAAAGCTAACAATTTGATGGAAAAATATTAGCTGAGGGGCAGCCAGCAAAAATTCACCCTATCCCCTATATATTCAACTGTAGGGGTGTGCTAGCTCTCAAAATGTTTGTGCTAGCCTGTGCTAGGTCTAAGCTTGCTGTGCTAGCAATTTGACGGAAAAAATATTAGCTGAAAGGCAGCCTGCAAAAATTCACCCCAGCCCCTATATATTC
This sequence comes from Pissodes strobi, assembly GCA_016904865.1. Taxonomy (NCBI): domain Eukaryota; kingdom Metazoa; phylum Arthropoda; class Insecta; order Coleoptera; family Curculionidae; genus Pissodes; species Pissodes strobi. Next base: position 20,204 of record MU183902.1, on the reverse strand, counting down.
AACTGTAGGGGTGTGCTAGCTCTTAAAATGTTTGTGCTAGCCTGTGCTAGGTATAAGCTTGCTGTGCTAGCAATTTGACGGAAAACTGATAGCTGAGGGGCCAAAATTCACCCCATCCCCTATATATTCAACTGTAGGGGTGTGCTAGCTCTCAAAATGGTTGTGCTAGCCTGTGCTAGGTTTAAGCTTGCTGTGCATAACAATTATCTTTATCAACCCTCAAAAGAACCGAAACGTTAACTTAGCCCCCCCGCATTTGTGGTCTATTATTTTCAAAAATGTAGTTGTGCTAGCATTTTTTCTAGTTGTGCTAGACTGTGCCAGCTCCAAAGAAGCTGTGCTGGCCAGTATTACAATTAAAAAAGTTGCGGGGGGGGGGGCTAGCGTTAACCTAGCCCCCCCCCCCCCCCGCATAAATTAGAGGATATCCTTATTTCTATGAGTGAGCTAGCTCTAAAACAAATTGTGCTGGGTTGTGCTGGAGGGCGGGGTGAGGGGTTGGGAAAGAACAGTGATAGAAATAAGGATGGGGGGGGGGGGGCAGGTTAACGGACCTCTCTCCCACTATATTTTGCGATTGCGATTATTGTGAAATTCGCCGGTGCTATAAAAAAAACCTCACCATCAGCTGTCTCTCCCTCAAACTGAAAATAAGGAATGAATCTTAAAGAAAGTGTTTATATATAATTATAAAGTTAAATAGGTACTTTTAACGCTGGTATATCTGAAACAACAGGTTTCTCGCCCATTATAGTTTTTCGGTCGCCATTATTCAAAAATTCGTGTGTTATTTAAAAGACACGACATCAGCTATCTCTCCTTCAAACAGAAAATGAGGAACGAATATAATAGAAACTGCTTACACATGATTTACAAGGTACGTAGGTACTTCTATCGCTCGTATATCTAAAACAAAAGATTTCTCTCCCATTATATTTTTTCAGTAGCGATTATTGTCAAATTCATGTATGTTACTTAAAAAAATACGATATCAGCTAGATATTTCTTAGGATACCCTTTGATACCTGCACAAAATACCGTTATAGCACATCAATGATTAAAGTATATACAAAGGACAAAAATAATTTAAAAAAAAATATAGGAAATAGTCTAATTTTATTTTATTGAAAGTCCGTGATAGGCAGGCTTTTAGTTCTAGTATCTATCACTGGAGGCTTTCTAGGTTACCCCTTGATAACTGCAAAAAATATCGTTATGCCACATTTATGATTAAAGACATAAGCCAGAAAGAATTTAAAAAAAGGGAAAAATACTAATTTAATTTTATGAGCAGTCCCTGACGGGCAGGCTTTTGGTTCTGGTACCACTGGAGGCTTTTTAATACATCCCTTGATAGCTGGATCGTTCTGGCATATCAAAGATTAGATTGTCCACAAGGCTATAAGCCAGAAATATATGAAACAAACTGAAAACAAGGAGTGGATCTAATAGAAAGTCTTCATACATAATTTTCAAGCTAAACTTTTAACACTCGTATATCTGAAACAACAAATTTCTCTCCCATTATATTTCTTCGATGGCGATTATTGTGATATTCGTGTGTGTTACTTAAAAAACACAACAGCTGTCTCTCCCTCAAACTGAAAATAATGATTGATTGATGATGGAAATTTTTCGTACATAAATTTCATGCTAAATAGGTACTTCTACTCCTATATCTGAAGCAATAGATTTTTCTACCATTATATTTTATAGATGACTATTATTGTGAAATTCATGGGTGTTACTTGAAAAACACATCAGCTGCAAAACTAAAACTAAAGAGAAAGTTTTTGTTCATAATTTACAAGCTAAATAGGGCAGAGGGGGGAACAGCGGCCCCTTAAGCAATTTCTGCAACTGTAGTATTATCGTTTACAATGAGGATCCGTTAACCACCTCAAAATGAAGGTAAAACCTATTAGTACAAAACAGAAGCCTTTATTTTGGCTAAAACAAAGTTAAACTCAATATACAAATTTAAAAAATAAAAATGAAATGACTGGCATTATCCACACTTTTGGGGGAATTCCGGCCACGGCCGTTATTACTTCTACTAATCATTTAGTTACAAAAAGCACATATAAAAGATTTCTTATTATCGTTAGAACAAGCTTTGTGGGCCCATTCGCCACATATCACACACCTTAGCCAAATCTCATTGTTTCTTCCGAACTCACCACAGATTATACAAACGTCATTGTTAACTTCCGTGTGACCATCTAAATCACCAGATTCACTTGCAAAATAATCTTCTTTCTGTTGTACATATCTGACATCTTTTTTGGTTATTTTGGATTTTACTCTAGGCTTGAGCATTTCATCTTCTTTGGGTTTCCAATGTTTTGGTTGGACGATACGGGATGTTTAAAAACAATTTTGTTTGCTTGCACTTTTTGATTGGAGCCTCTTATTTTTTTCCTTCTCCTTTACTTCAAAAAGGTCTGTCATTGGGGTCGATGTAAATATTTGAGAGTGTTGTTTGCTCTTTTTATTTATTTGTTGCCTCTCAGATCCTGTTTTGAAGGACCAGGAATGGGAATAATTTGATCGGATATTTTGGTTCTTTCGTTCGGTTGAACGACGTCATTTATAGGCTCTGGGTGATTCACAAGTTCTGGATGATTCACAGGCTCTGGACCTGTCATTCACAGGCGGGGGATCATTTATAGGCTCTAGAATCTTTTGCCTTACCATAGTTAAATTTTCAGCAGGTACAAAATCACCATCTGTAGCCATGAAACCATTTATAGCTTTTTCAGGAGTGGCGATTCAACGAAAGGCCTGATTAAAAATCTCCGCAATCTCAATTGGTGTTATTTTTTCACCTGGGTGACTACGTATATAGCTATCGCATTCAGAGTTATATGCAGCTTTTAAAGCTGCGTAAAAAGAGATATCCAGGAGCTGGGTGCGGTGGGAGGTATGGGGAGGAATTGTAAGAAGGATGAAAAAGTTTTCCCTGCAATAATAATTGTAAACCTACAATGTGCAGTGACTTACATGATTGTCCAAGATCAGAAGCACGGCATCTTCTTCAGAAGGTTGTACAAAATCCCGGAAATGTAGCCACTCCACAAACAAATTCCCATTAATCCATCCGTTGTCAGAACACACCTACGCAGCTCCTGGTGGGCCATTTTTTTAAAGTTGTGGCGCCATTCTCTTACGCGCAAAAATGAACATCGGTGGTACATAAGTACCTGAAGTACTAAAAGCGCATAGAGCCGTTGTCGTTTTTCCTCTCTCCCAACTTGTAACAAAGCCTACTCTTTTTTGGCCTGTCTCAGCGTAGATCTTATTAGGCCTTTGGACCGTTGTGATCCCAGTTTCATCGGCATTAAAGATTCTGGTCTGTGAAAACTTATACTTATCCATCAATTTTTCAAGGTTTTCATAAAGTAATGTAACCTCCGCTTTGTTAAAAGTAGTAATTCGATTAACGCTAGTAGCTTCTGGTTTTCTTAACGAAATCACGCGAGTTCTGCCCAAAATGCCTTGAAGCCAATCTCTTTCTGCTGCCTCACGTATAATTTGAAATTGGCTTTTCAAATTATTTTTACTTGCATAGGCATATGCACATTGTTTAATCTGGCTTGGTGTTTCCAAAAAAAACTTTTCATTGTTTAATGATCTGCGTCACCAATTCTTGTTCTTCGTGGGGCGAAAATACTGGCTTTCGGCCTAAAGTTGGTCCAGACCTTATTCATTTTTACGACGATCTTGTAGAGTACTGCGAGGAATGTTTAAACGTCTAGAAACTTCTCTCAATGGAACACCATTATTTATTGCATCTAAGGCTCGATTTAAATCCTCAGCTTTCCAGGATGCCTTATTTGTTTTATGGGGCATCTGAAAATACAAACAAATAAATAGTCATAAACTGGAGGTAATACCGGCCGGCCGCGATGACCCTATGCATATTGTCCGTAATGACCCACCCGAGCGCAACACGTTTAGGAAAAATTACCTACCTTTAAAAACCTCAATTTTTTATAACAAGGCAGCCCAATTTAAAAATTTCGCTCTGACTTGTTGCCGGCGTTCAACAGCTGATTACAGTTTGAAAGGCGTCTACCACAGCGTTTGACCAGATGGCAGCACATGCTTTAAACTTAAAAATATTTTCTGAATATGAGAAACGTGGCGGCCGGCATTACCTCACAGGCCGCCATTCCCCCCCTCTACCCTAAATACTTCTAACAGTCGTATATCTGAAGCAGCAGATTTATCTTCCATTATATCTATTAGGTGGTGATTATTGTGAAATCACAACACGACATCAGCAGCAGGAAGAGACCTCAAAATGAAAATAGGGAATGAATCTAACAAAAAGTCTTCACACATAATTTTTAAGCTAAATAGGTATTTTAATACTCGTGTATCTTAAACAACAGATTTCTTTCCTATTATATTTTTCGGTGGCCATTATGGAAAATTTGTTTTTTTTAACGTGACATCAGCTGCCTTCTCCTCAAACTGAAAATAAGGAATGCATATAATATAAAATTTCTATACATAATTTAGAGGCTAAGTAGGTACTTCTAATGTGTCGAATAATTATAACTTTCGTAAGGAGTTTGTATAGATGCGATAACAAACTGATCGTTTTCGATGTTTAAGATGTCTCCTTTTATATTTAGAAGTATAACTTCTACGCTCCATCAGTCCTATAGACCGCTGTCCAACAAGATCTAGTGCTGCTTCCCTCTAGTTTCAATACTTCTATCGTAATACCATGTTCACCAGAACATTCCTTATTGCTCATTTTCTTTAGAGCATTTCTTATCCCATCCATTCATATTTCCGACATATCTTCTGATCCCACGTTTAGAATAGTCTTCTATGTATCCAACTTTCTTTCCAATGTCGTTTAGGAATGCAGGTCAGTATAGAAGTCCTCTATTATTTGGGTATTTTCTGGACTAGAAAGACGACACCCCGTTTGTTTTTAAGCTTGCTTGCTCTCATTTTTCCATTGATGAATCTGATATGAGAACTTTTACGTTCAAGATATTTCCAATGGGGTCTTGGATAGGTTTAGTTTTAATATGTGTTCTCATATCTCTGCGGATAACTAGACATTTTCTCTTTTGAATCAGTTGAAAAATATTTGAATTTAGCTGGATTTGTCGGGTTCTGAAATTTAGAACATATTTCCCTGATGCTTGTTTTTGTTCTCTTGTTGAGTTGATTGATTTTCACGTTTCTGAGATCTTCAGTTGCTTCTAATCTCTTTACTATTTGTTCCTGGTATTTTTTATTTCTCTCCTCTAATTCTACACCCATACGAAATCGTGATTTTCTAAAGAGTTTTTCCCTTTCCTTCTTAATGTTGCTTTTAAAACATGTGCGCGCCGTTCTGTGAACGCTGCCCGTATATACTCAGTTAAGAGTAATTTTTTTTCAGACTTATCGGAGCTTCTCCATGCCCGCTTGGGTTGATGTGATTTTTTGATAGATGTGTTTAGGCAACATGGATTTTTGTTTCTTAGAAAGTTTGCGAGAATTTGTCCTTCATTGTTTCTCATATATATTCCATAATTACCTATGTATTACATGTATTGGTTGCATGGTAGGTCAAAGTTATATAAAATATCAATTGCATCATTTGCAAAAAATTCACATATTCTTAAATTGATAATAATATTGGCACACAAAGTTCAACGATTTTACTACACATTGCTGACTAAAATGTATCTTAATTACTGGGTAGATGGTCGTATATAATATGTTAAATGTTTAATGATACCTAGCAGAAATTTTGTCTGGCGAGCGCAATAATTATTAACGTACGTTTATAGAATTTGATTTATATATTTGTTTATTTAGAATCACCTCCCATAATAATAGACTAACGTGACTTCCGGATAGTCGGTACGTAATATCAACTTAAATTTGTTTTTATATCCATCTTTTATATCGAAAAGTACACTTGATTCAACATAATAATTTTAATAGAGCACGCAATTAATAACAGCCAATTTCTCATCTTTTTTATCGTTTTTAGAAAAATTACGCAATTTTCATAAATTACTTGATTTGTTTTGAATATCTCCTAAAGTTATAAATTAGATTTCAATATTTACTCCTGATCAGTTTTTGCTATCTTGTGGTCGCTTAAAGTACATAAAATCCAAAATGGGGCGAGTAGTTAACTTAATATTTGTTCTGGGAATTGCTACTGCTTCTGGTGCTTCGATACGTAAGTATTCGTACAACCACATGAAATGGATAGAAATGTAGTGTTTGCTTTAATCTACGAGCTTATTAATAAAACTATTAGAAAAAAACAGGGGCATTTTATATCGATTGCATTGATTAATTCCTGGGGACACTAAAAATTTTTGGAAATCAAGTATTTTATTTATTTATATATATTTAACGTATACACATTTACAGGATATTTATACATAAGCAATCTATTCTAATATAACTTTCTTAGCTATATCTTTAAATCTGTCTTTAGATACACAAAAAAAGTTCAGCCTATCATAGTAAGTATTCACATTAATGCACATTCTATTAACTGGGTTGTACATAAAGTAGAGAGTTCGACATTGAGTTAGATGCATTAGAGGAATATTACGTGTTCTATACGCAGGAGCATGCACATTCAACGCAGTGAGGCATTCGGGACTGGAAATATGATTATTTAATATTTTAAATATAAAGCAAACATCATAATACTCTCTTCTGCATTTTAAAGTGTGGATATTTAAATAGGACATTGTTTGTGTAATTGAAAGATCAATTCCCCTTCCACTCAGCTTATACCTGGCAAATTTAATAAATTTGAGTTGAATACCTTCAAGGCGTTCAATGTAGACCTGAACAAAGGGTGACCAAACAACATTGGAGAACTCCATTATTGATCGGACAAAGCTAATGTAAAGAATTTTAAGTGTATTTACATCCGTAAAATCTTGGCAAACTCTCTTTACAAAGCCCAGCATTTTGTTTGCACGACCAATAGTTTTCTCATAGTGTTCAGTAAATGAAAGTTTACTGTCCAAGTAGACACCCAAATCCTTGACAACAGACACTTCCTTGAAAAGCACGCCATTTACATTATGGAATAATGGGGTTTCAGTCCTCAATCTTCTAAATCGAATAGAAAAACATTTGTCAGAATTTAAACACATACCGTTAATAACACACCACTTACATATTTCATTTAAGTCACTCGGAAGAATGATTTGATCGTACGAAGACGAGATTTTAGTAAATATTTTGAGATCATCTGCAAATAACAGGAAATTAGATTTTATTGAGGCACCTATATCATTAATAAAAAGATTGAATAGCAAAGGACCCAGATGGGAGCCCTGTGGTACTCCTGAAGTAGCAGAAAATTCGTCAGATAAGCAGCCTTCGACCCTAACCTGCTGATAACGGTCCGAGAGGTAGGACTAGAGCCATAATAATAATGAACCCGAGATACCATATTCAGACAACTTAAACAACAGTAGGGAGTGATTGATTCTATCAAAAGCCATGCTAAAGTCCATGTAGATAGCATGAACCTCAGCTCCAGCTGCCATGGTACTAGAAATAAAGTTGGTGTAAAGAAATAGGTTTGTATCCACTGACCGCCCCGATATGAAACCATGCTGTTGCGACATTAGTAATTTTTCATAAACATTACTGAGTTTGAGCTCTACACAGTGTTCAAATAATTTAGGAATTGTTGACAATATACTTACAGGTCTATAATTGCGAATGTCGCCTCTATCACCTGATTTAAAAATGGGCTTTACATAGGATTTTTCCACACCAGAGGAAATACTCCAGATCTTAGAGATTGGCTAAAAAGCAAGTATTGGGGATTATATAGAGAGAAAGCACAGTACTTAAGGACAGAAGGAGGAACGCCATCAGGTCCCATCGGCTTATTTAGGTCAAGTTCTCTTAAGGCCTCTTCTATATTAGTAGCTGTGATGTACATATCTGAGTATTGGTAGAAAGTAGGAGAAGTAAATGTTGAGTGAGGACTATAAATCGAAGCAAAGTATTCTGCAAAAAGATTAGAAATGCCCTGCCCACTATCAGCCGTACTGTCATCTAACCTCATATGTTTAGGACATTCACCAGTGTCCTTTTTGGATTTTACGAAATTCCAAAAATATTTAGGATTACCAGTAATAGAGTTCTCCGCATGTGTAATGTAGGAGTTATAGTCAAGTTTAGTCAACGTTCTACATTGGTATCTCAATTCCGAAAAAACATTATAATCAACACATTGCTGGGACTGCCTAAACATTTTATGAGCTTGTTTCTTTTTAAAAATTAACTTTCTTAATTTATTAGAAAACCAGGTGGGAAAGTTACTATCGACAGTTTGCTTAATAGGTACGTACCTTTTAAACCCTTTATACAGAACATCATAAACTTTCTCTACAGAAGAATTAATATTTACAGACATTACAGAATTCCAGTCTATAGAAGAAAAATAGGTATTTAACATATGATAATCAGTATTTTTAAAGTCAAAATGCCAAACACAATTAGATTCAAGCTTCTGAGTGTTATGAATAGGTATGGAAATTTCCAAAGCAGGATGATGACAGTCAATGCTGACCAATCCATCGCATTGAATTACAGTTTCCACATTAAAGTTACAAAAACACAAATCCAAAATTATGCTATTGTTATTTCTCACCCCGTTATACTGCGCAAGTCCAAAAAAGGCCATGTTATCACACAAAATGACCTCATTCGCGCTCCCCACATTGGTCGGAAGAAGACCTACATAATCTTCGGCGTGTGACCACTGTATCTGCGGGAGATTATAATCCCCAATGATTATAACGTTTTCAAATTGGTTACAGGCCCTTTCCACCGATGCAATGTGAGCAGCATACGTCGAAGAATTCATTCCAGGAGGAATATATACAGTACCAAAACAGTAGTTGGTCCCTCCCAGTTGAACAGCTACCCACATTTCCTCCACAGTAGGATCCTCAATTTGCAGCAAACGAGATTTAGTCATCTCTTATAGCAATAAGAACTCCACCACCGCGCTTTTTCGCACTGTTTTTACTGTTTCTATAATTCCGATAAACTATATAGCGATTAGAAAGAAGCTCCGAGTCATTAATATTACAGTCCAGCCATGTTTCCGTTAAGGCGATAACAGGATATAATTCAGATAACGCTGCTGATAGGAACTCCTTGAGCTTAGTACGTAACCCAAATGTATTTTACTCTATTCGTAATGAGTACAAGTTTTCGGCCGTAATAGTAGAAACGCTTTCTCAATGTTCTTTAGGTAACACTGGTACGAGATCAAATCAAAGGAACTCATATTATAGTTTTTGCGCGAGTATTTTTTTTTAACGCTGAAATCCGTAATTGATATTGACCTTCTGCCATTTTTCAACGATATAAAAATTATTTTCCTTCAGCTACCCGAACTTCTTCTTCTTTCGCCAATCGTAACGCGGAAAAGCTTATGAAATACAAAATCCAGGGATACCAAATAAACGTGTAATTATATTTTCAGCATCCAGGTTTTTAGGCTCCTATAAAACAAGTAATTATTAAATGAAATAAAATTTAATATCCTTAATAGTGTTATGCAAGATGCATTTAATAGTGTCGTTAATCATAGAAAAGAGTTCCAAGTTATTTACTGAATAAAAATGGTATTGTGGGAATCGCAGCATATCCAAATGATGATATTGCTTGGATTTGGAGACAAAATAGAAGTCAGAGTGATGTATGTGCCTCATTTAGTATTTAATACGCAATACACCAAAATCCAAATCTCACAAGAGACATCAGTTAATAAAATATTTCACAAATTTGAGGTATACGGTACAGTAAGGAATTTGCCCAGAACAGGTCGGGCTTTGCTTTGAATGAAGACGAAAAATTGGACACATACATTTGCTGAAAATCCTCATTGTTGAGGAAACACCCCAACATGTGTGTTAACTTATCGTTTTTCACCGTATAGTTTGGTGATAACTCCCTGTATGTTCGTAGTATGATTGAGTCATAATTCAAATCCAACTAGATTTATTTCACCCCAGCAGGTCAGGTGCAGCAGGTCAGGTAAACAGCAAATTTGTGCATTTAAAGCATTGTATTTCAGTTACTCCTTAGTCCAAACCTAGATTGTCGGTATAATAGATTCCGTTATATGCAAGAATCGGTGGAAAGCAAGTTGTCACTCGGTCAAGGAAATCGTTTTTAATCGTTCTCAATATAATATATTTTTGTCCCTGTCAATGTTGTGTCAAGAACAATATATCAAATAAAGAAAGAACATATTACAACCCTCTCAAATGCATCCGCCTCCGCGCAATTTCCCGCTCGAATCTTCCTGTCTGCGGCGGTATGAAAAATTCATTTTAGTGCCTGACAATGACAAACGCTCAACCGTGAGGCATTGGTCTCATTCGTCGACCTGCTTGAGTTTGGCTCCAAAAACATCAGCCCCTGTCGCTGCCCTGTTTTACGTCAAGATGTTTAGTTGGTTTTTCTCAAAATTTAAGTTTAATTAGTCGGAGAAGTAATAAGTGCCTTACAAACACTTACACGTGGAGCATCAGCCTGTGTCGCTGTGAATTTGGAGCCATGAACATCTACTCAGTCGTAGCCCTGTTTGACGCCGAGATATTTAGTAGTTTTTCTCCTTTGTTTGCACAGATATTTAGAAAATATCTGCTGTTTCCTTTTTTCAACACTGAATTAAGGAATCTTTGGGCGTTTTAACGCAGTTTCTCGAGACAATACAACTCGTAGCGTCTCGCCTTTGAAGATAGAAGAAGGTAAATTGGCAGTTGGAAATTTGTAGTTAGACAAATCTATTCCTATACTCAAGAATTGAATCAAATATTCGAAGTCTAATATCTCTGGTGAAGTTAAGTTAAGAGAATCGTACAAGAAGAAAAGTAGTATGGTATTTAGTAAGAAAATAGTGAGTGAATAGTGTGCACGGAATAAAGAAAGCTTGATCAAATTCAGAATGGAAAGGGATCATTTTAAATTAAATAATCAAGAAGTTTTGAAAGACATTTAGTAATAGTTACCCTCATGTACAGTATTTAGTTTTATGTATGAAAGGATGAATGCATGAAAGTAGTTAGGAATCATTGTATATAGTAATCATATTTAGTTCTTCAACGGAGGAACCCAAACTTATTCAGTGCTACTACCAAAACGTGCGGGGTTTAAATACAAAAACGCATTCATTCTTTAACGCTGTTTCCACCAGCAGTATGAACATAGTCGCTATTACGGAGTCATGGCTGAGACCGGATGTGTTTAACTCCGAACTTTTCACGTCGGAGTACGCAGTGTTTCGGTCAGATCGGGAGTTTGAATTGGCAGGAGTGTCCAGAGGGGGAGGCGTACTGTTGGGTGTGAAGTGTGAACTGAAACCTGAGCAACTCGACCTAAATCTCTTAAATAATACAGTTCCTGCTATTAGTGTTGTGGGCTGCAGGCTGAAGGTGAAATTTTCCATATTACATATTATTCTAGTCTACATCCCACCATATATTAACAATAACGAATTCGAATACTTTTTGGATCATCTCCTAACTTTGAATATATTGCACGAGAACAAATTGCTAATTCTAGGGGACTTTAATATACCGCAATATGTACATAAAAACTTTTCCGACTCTAAGTATGCACTAATTTCAAGTTTTTCTGATGCACTCAGCTTATCTCAGGTTCACAATATAAAAAACTGAAATAATCGCCTGTTAGATCTTGTTTTCTCAAATATTGACTGCGACATTGGTCATTACGGAGACACACCTTTCGTTAATGAAGACCCCTACCATCCATCCCTGTTATTAAATTTTCAGGCTACAATAGTTGACCCTCACGTCAAGAGCTTTAGCCTTAATAGAAATGCTCCCAAGGAGTTCAATTTTAGAAAAGCAAACTTTCCTCTCATGTACGACTTGCTTTTGGACGCTGACTGGTCACCGGTTCTTGGCTTTTCAAATGTAAACGACTCCTCCAAAGCTCTATACCAAATTTTAGATAATATTTTCGAAGTGTGTGTCCCTGTAAAGATCAAACAGCGTCGACGTTTTCCATCTTGGTTCTCGAGTGAAACGGTAAGGCTCATTTTTAAAAAAGAAAAGGCATATCGAGATTGCAAGTTGTATAAAACCAACTTCTATCTAACTAAATTTAATGCTATTAGGCGTCAAATTAAAGCCCAAGCCAATACTGACTATCTGGAGTATATTGGCAATGCTGAACTTAACATTCGCTCTGATCCATCTGCATTTTGGTCTTTTGTTAACGGCAAAAAATCCCAAACAAGAATCCCTGGCATCTTGAAGGATGACTGCGGTGAATACGGCGGACCTCAGGCCATTGTCAATGCTTTTGCTGAATATTTTCGCAGTGTGTATATCGATTCGGCACAAATCAATGATCTGAGAGCCGCTGTGCTCAGTTGCAGCAACATTGATATTCCGCATATAACAACTGCTGACATACTGAAAGCCAGCAAAAAACTCAAAAATAAACTAACCTCAGGCGTTGACAACATTCCTAGCTTCCTTATAAAGGACTGTGCCTGTGTCCTGGTTACCCCATTAACCCACATCTTTAATCTTGTAATTAATAAAGGTCAGTTTCCAGATATTTGGAAGACAGCAAAAATAATTCCGGTATTAAAAAAGGGCGACTGTACTTGGGTAAGAAACTATAGACCTATTTCAATTCTTTGTAATTTTTCAAAAATTCTGGAGATAGTCATCCACAACAGCATATACCCTAAAATTAGAGGTCTCCTTTCACATTATCAACATGGCTTTCTTGATTCTCGCTCATGCATAACAAATTTGGCTACACTATCGCACATTGCCTGCAAAACACTAGACGCACAGGGTCAGCTTGACGTTATATATACGGATTTTCAGAAGGCATTTGACCAAATTGATCACTATATTTTGCTTTTTAAACTTGGGAACCTTGGTGTATCACAGAGACTGCCAGCATTGTTTGAATCTTATTTGATTGGACGCTCCCAGTATGTTGAATATGAGCACTTCAGATCGCCGTCATTTGTCGTTAGTTCTGGTGTACCACAGGGATCTAACTTAGGACCCCTGTTATTTTTGTGTTTTATTAATGATTTAATTAATGTTATTAAGTGCGATAAACTTGTGTATGCTGACGATCTGAAGTTGTTCAGTAGAATAGACAAACCTTCGGACTGTGAATATTTGCAGGGAAACTTAGTCCTAGTCCACAATTGGTGCATGGTTAACAGGTTAACCCTTAATATCTCTAAGTGCAACGTTATCACTTTTTCTCGTAAAAATAATCCTGTTATATATGCTTATACATTGGATGGTGCTGCGCTGAGCAGACCTGAAAACATTAAAGATTTGGGCATCTTGTTTGATCTGAGACTTACTTTCATACCCCATATTAACCAACTGGTCACGTCATCCTCTAAGACTCTTGGTTTTGTAATACGAAACAGTAAATATTACAAAGACATATCTACTATAAAACTGCTATATCACACTTTTGTCCGATCTAAATTAGACTATGGTGCAATCATTTGGAACCCTATGTATGATTGCCACATTGCCGCAATCGAATCAATACAAAGACGATTTTTGAAGTATTTGGCTTTTAGATGCGATGGAGTCTATCCTATTAGGGGTTATGAGAATAGATTACTCTTACAAAGGTTTGGTGAAATATCATTAGTCGCTAGAAGACAGATTCAGTCTATTAAATTTTTGCATCACTTGGTTCATAATCACATTGATTGTCCGTTTCTGTTGGAATGCCTCCAGTTTCGAGTTCCTAGGTCTGGTTCAAGGCATACCCCAGCTTTCTACCTCAGCGCAGCCAGATCTAATATTATGAGGCAGAGTCCTATTTACTTTATGTGTAATGCATTTAACGCTATCTCACGTGAAAATGACCTGAATGCTGATTCAGTCAATCAGATCATAAACTCTATGTTGACGCTTAATAATGTATGAGAGTCCACTCCTTATGCTTAGGCTCATGCTGCTCTGCAGTTTATATTAAATTAGGTTAGTTATTGCTGTGTAATTTACTTTTAGTCTTTACTTTCTAGTGAATTTCCTGTAAGTGGGTTTTACCTGTTGGAAATAAAAGCTTATTTATATTTATATTTATTTATTTATTTATATTTAATGCAAATTAAATTTTGCATTATGTAAGTACGTGATATTGAAAATACATGTTTCAATTCTCACCCTATATGAATAAAACCCCCCATCTACCTATGGTAATATAGTCTGCTAACTAAAGTGGCCAATTATAAAGTTAATTAACATCCCCTCCTTTACGGTGATAAATGATTTAAAATATTAATTGTTTGTACCGACCACTCATATATCAACCGTTTCATTGGCACGCAATCAGGATGCTTCTCGAACCACAATTCGAAGGTTCTTTTTTAAGTATCACTCGTATAAGATGTGTGTTGTCCAAGAGCTTCTGAAAGACAATTATAATAAGTGCTTGCAGTTTTGTGAGGAAATAATAAGGCGGTGTGATTACTGACAATGAAAGTTTTCCAGTAATAATTTTCTCGGATGAGGCTACGTTCTATTTAACTATAGTGGCATGTTTTAAACATGCGAAGCGTATACGCAGTACCCTCAGAAAATGGGCAGGTATCATCAACAACAGGTTCTTGGGTCCAGTTACGTCCGAACGCTACTTAATTTTCTTAACATTTGACCTGATACCATCTCTAGATATAATTTTCCCTCATAAAACAGATTCAGATCTACGGTTGTATTCATAAAAAAAAGCGTACAAGAATTAGAACGAGAGGTAAGTTTTGTCATATTTGCATAAACTCGGCTTGTCAAAATAATTGTTTAGTTAAGGTTTTCACACGTCATAGATTATCAAAAATGCATGTTGGTAACGCTGGCAAACTTTGACAGAAGAAAATAAAAATGTCCGTCAGTTGTCTGAAGTTGAAAAGGCTCAAGTTGTATCAAGAATGGAAGAAGGATTTTCAGTCCGTGCTATAGCGCAGTTGTATTATAAAAATAAAAAAATAATTGAGCGAGTCTGCTAGTACTCGAGACACTGATGTGTAAACATATCCTGTATCGAATCATCGACATGAAAATCGAATGCCACCTTAGACCGCGAGACGCCTGAATATAGGAATCCACTTATTTGGAATTGGTAGCCTATATTCTGGTTCTAGAAAGAATCTAATCACTGCGCATGTCTATGATGTCACATCCGCTTGCACATTTCCGTCCCATTTGCCGAGATTTACCCTCATATCGCCGCATAAGACGTTTACACATCAAAACTAACCGTAAAAATCAACGCAAGCGAAGCCGCGGGTAAGAGCTGAAAGTGTCCTTAACTATACTCTTGAAAATATCTGTACAAAATTTCTTGATGATCGGTTGAGTAGTTTATGCGTGAAAGCGTAAGAAACAAACAAATAAAAACATTCGCATTTATAATATTAGTTATTCGCATTTATAACATTAGTTAGGATTCTTTAATAAAACTTACTGGCAGCTTCAATCGTAGTGGATTGATTCACTGCACAAATTCGACATGAAAATCTAATGTGGCCAGGAATAACATCAACCTATGGATCCAAATACACTACGACTATAATATAATAATATATTGAGAGCCGGTCCGTCCACAATTCAAACCCTATCTTTTATATTCGTCTTTTCCACGTCATCTGTCCCAACTTGCTATCTTTCTCTGACAAAATTTGATTGATTAACGGGCCGGGGTCGAAACTTATACGAGGAGCGACCAGTATATATATTTTGCTATTTATTTCAATACGTGGATGCAGTACGCTTTAAGTTGGTCATACTCGGTCAGATAGGCGTTCATTTTTCCGTCCCCACATATGATTTCCGTCCCATTTACCGAGATTTACCTTCATACCGTCGCGTAAGATGTTTTCACATCAAAAACTATATTGAAAATTAAGCAACGTTGCGAACCAGAAGAATCCCTAAAATGTAAAATTGAACAGGATGCTGGTTTTTGGGGCATTTAAGAAATAATCCATTTACAACTGCAAGGGAAGCTGATATTGATACAGCATTTCCTGGCTCTCAACCTATCGCCAGCAGAAAAGTCATGGAATCTGAACTAAAAAATCGCCCAGCTGCGAAAAAAATGTTTCTTACCGAAAAACGGCGACAATCAAGGGTTATTTTTGCTTTAAATTATATATACCAAAATCCTCAATTTTGGAACAGGGTCATTTTTACTGACGAAAGGACATTCCAGTCGACTTTTAACGGCCAAATTCGTGTTTATCGTCCAGACAATACCAGGTTTGAAGAGGGATATTCTAACCATCTCGCTTCTAGACATGGGCGTTTTTCTGTAAATGTATGGTGCTGGATAAGTGTTCAAGGATCTAGAGTTTGCTAGCGAATAGGGGGAAGATTTAATGTCGTAAATTATATTAACATTTTAGACAACATATTGTTACCATCTGCTGAGCAAAGTTATCCTAATAATACTATCATATTTCAACAAGATAATAATTGTCCAGTCCACACTGCCAATGCTGTAACCCATTGGTTTCAAACCCATAATGTGGAGGTGTTGTCCTGGGCCGCTTTTAGTCCCGATATTAATCCAATCGAAAATATTTGGGGTACAATTGTAAAAAAATATATATAATCGAAATATAAGGCCACAAAATTCAGACGATTTATGGGAAATAATACATGAGTGCTGGAAAGAGCTTGATCCAAATATTGTGTTAAATATAATTCAGTTAAGTGAAGAGACTGACTCAAGTAATACAAAAACAGGGATATATGACCAATTATTAGATTTTATTTGAAGTATTCATGTTAAATGTTTTTTTATTATAAGATAAAAAAAAATAAATTTTGTTATTCTATTGAGCTAACCCCCGACGTTAATGCTTTGCATTTTTAATAACTTCTAACATGCGATAAGACGGTTTTACACAAATACGGTTAAGGTTTCCTCTCATTCTAATTCTTCTACGCTTTTTTTTATAAACATTTTGTTATAATATTCGAAGATAACTTAGATGAGATGTTTCCAGATTAATTGGGGTTAACCAATACGGCTTCCACAAAGAGAGATCGACGGGAGATATATTGACCTAGGTTACTCATATATGGAGTAGGGAAATTGAGAACTATGGAAAATCTCGAGCCATTACGTGGATATTTCGACAGAGTTTGGCATGACAGATTGCTCCACAAACTACCGTCCTTCGGACTGCTGGCCTCTCTCTGCTGCTCGCTTGACAGTTTCATTATGAACCGATCTCTGCACGTTGCAGTTGATGGACACATCTCAGACATATTCACCATTAACGCGGGCAAGCCTCATGTCGTAATACTTTCACCAACTCTGTTCCTCATCTATATTATTGACCTGCTGACCAAAACCAATAATCCTCTTTACAGTTTTAAAGGTGACAGAACCCTTGTCTCCCATTTTAGATGGGAAGTACCTTTACCAGCGACTGAGACATATCGCCACAGGCAGGAGCAATTAATCAAGATCTGGAGAAGGTTCGAACTTAGGGCGACAGAAATTTGGTCCAGTTCAATGTAGCAAAAACCGAAGCGGCCACGTTTGCCAGGAAAACCAATACGGCGGGCCCTGATATCATTATGGTAGGATCGACCGTTCCTTCATCCTCGTCAATCAGACTACTGGGCGTCTCGGTCAACAGCAATATCTCCTGGCATGACCACATTGCTAACATCGCAAAATCAGCCTCGCAGAAGCTTGGTGCGCTATTTCGCAATAAAAAAACACCGCAGCAGCTGCTCTTGCTCTACAAAGCGCAAATAAGACCATGCTTAGAATATTGCTCACACATCTGGGGTGCCGCACCAAAGCACACCCTAAAGCTGCTGGATTCTATTCAGAAGAGAACTGTCTCATCGGCGACCCGGAGTTGACCCGGAATCTGGATAGTCTGGAACACCGCAGACATGTGACCGAGATCTCCCTGTTTTACAGATATAATCACGGCAGATGTTTATCCGGCCTCTAGCATCGCCTGTCTGACAATCACGACAGACGGCAAGAGCGCATCCGTTCGTCGTACAACTGGAAACATTTAGAACATCGCTTTACAAGAACTCCTTTATCTGACACACTGTACCACCCTGGAACTTGCTCCCAAATCATCTGTTTCCCCCAAATTACAACCTACAGCTATTCAACAATAACACACAATAAAGTGATCAAAAATGTGTGATATAAATACAAAAATTAATATGAAATTTAGAAAACAAAATGTTGGCTGTTTCCCTAGATTCCTATCAATAAATGAATATTCATGTAATGTTTAGGTGTATGTTAGATATTTTATGTATGGTAGGCTACTTGTTCCAATATATGACACTGATAACTGAAAAATTGTTATGCGACTAATGAAGTCAGCTTAAATTATGTAACACCCATAGTTTTTTAAAAGCATTTTCGGTTAGGTCACCTACCAGACAGTAAACATAATCGTTAATTTATTTATCTAAAATATCCAATTGTTATTTACCTGTTCATATTGCGTGTAACAGACTTAATTTAGCATGTAACGCGATGTCGCAAATAAAACAAAAAAAATAATAATTGCTACCAATTTGCTGACTGGACTTGCCTGTTGAACCTACAAGCCTTTTAGTTCTAGACAATCTCCAAAAAAATTGTATGAATTATAAATATTCCAAATCAGTATAATGAACGTTAGTATATTTAAAACCTTAGGGCTAGTAGAAAAATGTGGCACTTTACAGTAGTTGTTTTAATATTTTGTTGCGCCATCGAAGCTGAATGCTCAGATTCATTTCGTAAGTAATTATTGATTGATTTCATGACTGCGAGATGTCCATCTCAAGCATTCGAGAAAGGCTAACTAAATTATTGTACTGGTACTATAGTAGTAGTAAAGTAGTATCTAGTAGACGAAGGCCGTTGGTGTACGAGGAGTTAGCCTATATTATATTCAATGAAAATTCATTCTGAAAATGAGTGGTAGTAATACCATAATGGTTTCATGTTGTATTTTGTAAGAATCAGATTAAAATTCTGGATTTTTTTGCGTGCTTCGTCGCTTTTTGGATTTTGTCTATTCTGTTTCACATACCCTGTTATCCAAAACAAAAACGTACACATAACTGTGCCCCTTTTCTAAATTTCGAGTACAATCTGTGCTCTATCAATTTTCTACATTTAATTAAATATTCTTTGGACGAGTTATTTGCCAAAAATTAATCCTGCAATATTGCTGACCAGAAGGCGGGCGCTTCGCTCTTACAAAGGCTGTGCATCTGCCCAGGTTATGGAAAGGGGTTTAATACTCTTCTTCACACCTCCGACAAGTAACGTTCTCCTCGAAGGCCATCAGGCTTATGTGTCTCCTTAGGCAGCATGTCCTATAATGACCACTTCCAGAATGCTCAGAGACAGCTTATCTCTCGTCCGTCCTAGCTTTATCAGGCTCAGCGATGAAGACAGGGCTGCCTTTCCCTGAAAATCTCTCCATTGTCTTGAGGAGGCCTGATCAGTCCATTCTCTGATCGACAATCTTATTTGGCTCTAGAAATGCTTTTAAAAAGGCTCCGCCTGTACAAGGCTAGTTTATTTTTCACCTCGTTCCGCGTTACCCCGCTGTCACGACACCCATATCAGCTTCACTCCCTTGCTCTGTGCCAGCCACTCCAGGGGATCGCTGCACTCCTCGGCCAATTTAGAGGAAGTTCTACCCAACATTATGCTATTATAAAGTACGGTTACATTACTGTGAAATCAGTTCTCATGACTTTGACTTGAAATTTTGTCTGTGAACAATTTGACTTCATAACTATTTATAAAGAGTATACTTGTTGTTTCACATTCGGATGTAAAACTGTGCTTTTTGCTCGAGCATTATATCCGAAAGTAATATTAAATCAGTTTTAAAAAGATTATCGATTTACATTATTTAATTGATTTTATTTTCCAGCTAGCTTCATTAAGCCGTGCAGTAGATCTGCTGCCGATTTTAAACAATGTTGCATTGCTCATGGCAATGAAGCCTTACCTTTCCTCTTAAAGGGAGATAAGCAATTCAAAATACCAAGCATGCTGCCTTTCCAACTTCCAAAAGTCGACGTCGATGCGGGCCCAAATTTTAAAATGGCCCTTAGTAACATTGATTTGTACGGACTGGACACTATAAAACT
>MU183901.1:120333-160953 GCA_016904865.1 Pissodes strobi | reverse complement strand
TAATAATAATAATAATAATAATAATAATAATAATAATAATAATAATAGTAATAATAATAATAATAATAATAATAATAATAATAATAATAATAATATTAATAATAATAATAATAATAATAATAATATATTTTTATGGCCAACCAAATGATATTCATAACCACAAAGCAACGCCACATGACAAGCATTGAATACATAAGTAAGCTAAGTGCTAAATACAAATAATTTAATTAAAAACAAGATACTGATTTTAACAGATACACAAAAGTCTAGACAGATATACAAACCTAAATCTAAATATAAACATATACCTAGTGAATATGTAAAACAACATAAAATAAAACAAGTTTTAAAACAAGAATTTACAAGAATTTAAAAATTAAATGAGTAGGAGCATTTTTCCATGATGAACTCTGTCACTTTGGACTTGAACCTCCTTAGATCGGTTATTTCTTCAATTATGTTTGGGTAGCATATTATATGCTTTTATTCCCCTGTAGTAGGGTCCTTTTTCAAAAAACGTTGAATTATGCAATGGGATGCGAAGGTCACCCCTACCCCCGGTTGTCATTGACATTTCCAAGGTGTAATTATCCGAGTTAGTTTGAAAAAAATGCGGATACTTTCTTACAAAAATAACCAAAGACTGAAAGTAAAGAGATGGAACTGTAGGTACTCCAAGCTCAGAGTAAAATGGTTTACAAGATGTTCCCGGGTGTAACCTGTTAATTGCTGTTATGATCTTTTTCTGTGCCTTGAAAGCATTAATAGCACTTCCAGGAGCACCTCAAAACAGAATACTGTCACGATTTGTATTTTTTATCTGTGACGCCACGCCCTACTTAGCGTGCAGGAGAGTAGCTCAGATTTAGGAACGCACTACGTCAATTTGAGAAGAGATAATAAAGGAGACACATCGATAAAAATAGTAACAAGTTTATTAACAAACAAACTTAACAACAGTTAGACTGTATAATAATAAAGGCGTGTTTAAGATTATAGATGAATTAAGAGTTTACAATATACCCAAATAATATGAAATGCATGTCTTCTCGAAGGAGGCTTAGTTTAAAGTTTGTCTAGCAAGCGACGTCACTATTTTATTAATAAAGTTTATGGGAGCGGGGTTGTCTTATTTATATATATTCGTTCTGATATTTATAATGTAAGTCTTTTAAGTTTATCACATATTATTAAGACACTTTCACTACTTTTTAACAATCCCCAAAAACTATCCCTTTACTGAAAGTTCTGATACTTCATAAATTCGACTCTTTCTATACTTTTAGTAGCCCCCGAATGCCGTATACCTGTGCATACGTTCATCCAGGTTAGGTAAGGACCTGATCGCCCTGGACCTGTGTCCAGGTGTTCACAGATAGGGGGGTTGTGGGATCGAACGGCTAGAAGTGGACGTACCTGTGTACTGCCCGGCAACTAGACTGAGCATTTTGAGAGACCCGAAAGTCTGATGAACTTGGCATTTGCCCGCGTATTTATATGTTACAAAATGCTGATGGCTGCATCATTAAGGATTAAAATCGCTCCCGTCGACCGCTCAAGTTGTTTATAATTAACAGTGAATGTTTATATAACATTTCTCAAGTTCAAGTTCAAACTTACGACAGGGTGATATTTAATTAATGCTTTTAAGTCGTTCACAATACCATAGCTAATAATTGATTGAACACAGGCAAAATAAAAAGTTCTTATGGTATCTCTGGACAGTATCTCCCGAAGCCTGCGGAAAAGAAAACAGTATCGGCTTAACTTAAGAGTCAAATTATCAATGTGACAATTCCAGCTCAATGTTGGGTCGATATGAACCCCCAAGAATTTGATGTTATCGCTTGAAGGTATCGATTTGATATTCAATCTCTACAAGAGCGACTCGTTTTGTTTTATTTTATTAAATGCTATTAAACCAGTTTTCTCCACATTGAGTTTACGATTATTGTTCTGGCACCAACCCTGCATTTGATCCGCTATCCACGAACATCCCCTAGACAATCCGCCAACAGTGGGGTCTGCCAACATAACCGATGTATCATCGGCATATTGACAGACCAACCCAGCTGCAAAACCATCACTGAGGCCGTTCGCATACAGCAGATATAGCAGTGGTCCCAGTATTGAGCCCTGTGGAACACCCTGCTGCATCCCCATAGGCTGCGAGAAATTCTGCTTACCATTTGTGGTGACACAGACGACCTGCGACCTCCCCGTCAAATATGAATGGATCAGTTTCGCACACATACCTCTTATTCCATAAGCTTCAAGTTTTTTTAACATCAGTGAATGATCAATAGTGTTAAAGGCCTTTGATAAGTCAAAACACAGTCCTGCTACTTTTTCATTATTGTCAATTTTTTCCATTATGTATTTAATTGTGTTAAATATTGCCAGTTCAGTTGATCTTTTTGGCCTAAATCCAAATTGGTTGAGCGAGAGTATATTTTGTTATTCTATAAAAGTTATTAGTCTGTTGAAAATGACGCTGACGATAGAACTGACACCGGCCTAAAATTTCCTGGATTATGTCATCTCCTTTCTTATGAATAGGGATAAGTTTGGTTTTTTTTTTAATTGAGATGGGCAACAGATCGACTCAGCCACGTATTTCAAAATACATACAGGCATCTCATCCAAACCACTAGAATACTTATTGGGTAGGTTCATAATTATATTATGTATTTCTTGTTCTGAGACTGGGGTAAGAAAAAATGTGGGAAAGTTTTTGTTAGGAGTGGACCATCTGCATTGCATGGGGAAAATTGCAAATTAAACTGGTCGCTAAACATTTCAGCTACCAATTGGGGGTCTTCAATAAGTAGTTCATTATCCAAATTTATCTTTAAACTAGCTGCGTAGTTTTATAGCGGGGTTAGAATTATTTTTATTCGTTTCCTTTTTGTAGATGTTCCATGCAGATTTGTTTGGTTTTGGAATTTTGATTTTACTTTCATTTATGCCTTTTTTGTAACACGATAGATACTTTCTGTGTTCTGATTTGTAGTGTACAAGTACTATGTCACTCTGTGTCTGCTTATACCAGAGATACAAGTCTTTGATGTATTTTGCATAATTTTTGATATCACTATTAACCCAACTGGAAGCCGAATCAGTCACTCTCCGACCATCCAAAGGAAATGCACAATCAAAATGATAAAAAAATATTCTATAAAATGTTATGTATTTCTCACTCACTCCCATAGATTCATACACATTCTGAAAATTCTCATTTTTTAAGTAATTTGTAAAAGTTACATTATTATTATAGCTAAAAGTTCTTTTCCTTTCATACTGTATGATTTCTTTCACATTCTGTATCCTAAAGTTAATAATTTGACCATAGTGATCAGATATGTTGGATATGTACCGGGTGACATCGTATAAAGTACCACCCCCCGTAACTTTTTTATTTTTTATCATACGGGAAAAATAAAAAAACTGGCATAGAGGGGAATTTTTTTCCTTCCCGAATGTCCATTGTAAATTTCGATAACTTTGCATATATACGAGGGGCGACGAAAAGTATTTTTTTTTAATGGAATGCCTTGTATATTTTTGGGTAAAATTAAAGATCTTTTTCTTCTGATTTTAAATATACCACACAACTTGACATTTGGCTCACTCATTTTTGCGTTATTTAAGTTTAAAGTTGCTTTGAATTACATTGTCTCGTTGCCATGCTTACTGCACAGAAATCAACTTTTTGAAGAGTAAGCCATGACAACAATAGGAACAAAATGTTTTTGAGTTGACATTGTCATTTATATAATAACTTTTAGTGAAACTAAATCAATTCCCTCTAATAATTTCGCTTATTATAATGGTTTTTTCTGTGGCATGAAACGAGATACTAGTTTGCTTATAAATAAATTATAATGAAACAGCAATGCAAAAGTTAAATAAGCAATATTTTACTGAATAACTAAATAGAGATTACAATAAAAGAAATCTAAACTACAGAATATTGATCAGAATGAATATTCCCCCTCTCATTATCTATGCATTCTTGGTAAACTGTTTGTAAGTGCTCTATTCCATTCTCTGTAAAATTACTATTTCTTTCATTTAAATACCTTATTTCTTGAGTAGTAAAATGTTTCATATCCTCAACACTGTCAAGATCACGCTCATACACTTTATTTTTAATATATCCCCACAAAAAATTGTCCACAGGCGTTAGATATGGACTATTTGAAGGCCACGCAATAGGTCCGTTTCTTCCAATCCATTCATTATAGATAGTATTCAAATAATTGCTTACTCCACGTATCACATGTGGCGGGGCGCCGTCATGTTGGAAAATTATGTTTATATGCTGCCTCAACGGTAAATTATCTAGCATGTCTTGCAGGCGTGTTTCCAGAAATTGCTGATACAACGGTCCAGTCAATGTGCCTTCGAAAAAATATGGTCCTATTATTCTATTTTTTAGCAGTCCGCACCATACATTAACTGTCCTTCGACCTTGAAATTGAACTTCCCTGGCGAATTGAGGATTTTCTTGAGCCCCGTGTCGATAATTTTGACGGTTTGGTAATCCACTTGTAGAAAAACTTGACTCATCGGTCCATAATATTTTTTCGAAGAAGTCTCTTTCGTTGTTCAATCTATTCAACATAAGGTTGCAGAAATTGAGTCTTTGAATCCTATGCGTTTGTGTTAATTTCTGAACTGTGTGAAACTTATAAGGCCTAAATCCATATTTTTTCAAAACTTTCCGAATATACTCACGCGAAGTTCTTCGTAGTCCGTAACGAGCACGCATTTCCTTAGAAGTTGTTCGAATTGGCTTGCTGGGGTTTTCCACATAATGCAGAAGAATATTCAAATCGTGATTTTCCGTATTTTAATTTTCTTCCCTTCTTTTTCTTTGCAAATTTGACGTTGTTCTAAACTTGGAGAAAATACTTCTGATTGTCCGTCTTGTGGGAATCGGACCATTGGGATGCCTTGCCGCGTAGGCACGTCGCGTAGCAGACGCATTATAATTATTTTCAGCAAATAAACAAACAATATCTAGTTTCTCAGCCACAGAAAACACCATTTAAAAATTATATCTAAAGAAATCGAGCAAGTTGCACTGACAGTTATTATATAAATGACAATGTCAACTCAAAAACATTTTGTTCCTATTGTTGTCATGGCTTACTCTTCAAAAAGTTGATTTCTGTGCAGTAAGCATGGCAACGAGACAATGTAAATTCAATGCAACTTTAAACTTAAATAACGCAAAAATGAGTGAGCCAAATGTCAAGTTGTGTGGTATATTTGAAATCAGAAGAAAAAGATCTTTAATTTTACCCAAAAATATACAGGGCATTCCATTAAAAAAAATATACTTTTCGTCGCCCCTCGTATATATGCAAAGTTATCGAAATTTACAATGGACATTCGGGAGGGAAAAAATTTTCCCTGTATGCCAGTTTTTTTTATTTTTCCCGTAGGACAAAAAATAAAAAATTTACGGGGGGTGGTACTTTATACGATGTCACCCGGTACACTTTACCTTCAATTTCCCTACTTCTTATGTTTGTAAAAATATTGTCAATTTGACTAGCAGTTATAAAGGTAACCCTGGTCATCCCAATCATCCCATTTACATGCGATTCCATTCTGAAACCTAATAAAAGCTGAAAAATAGAAGTTGATATATCTGTGGTAATGGAGAAGTCTATATTAAAATCACCACCCAAGATGATATGTTTGTTAGGAGAGTAGATTAAACACAAAACGTCATACAACTTTTGAATGAAGAGGCTCAAATCCCCAGTTGGAGATCTATAAATACAATTTACAAAATAAGTTTCATTTTCTATCTCAAATTTGGTAATGCAAAATTCAAAATGTTTTTTAGTAGTTAAAACACTATTATTTACACTTGATATATTTAGCTCCCTTTTAGCAAAGATGGCAGTACCTCCTCCCCGATTTAAATTTCTCGAAGAGTACTTAACAAGTTTGTAGTTCGTTAAGCTTACTTCCTCAATGGCCTCTTCTGTCAACCAGTGCTCAGCAACGCAATCTATTTGTGGAGAAATTTCAGCAAGTAGAACCTCAAATTCCAGTATTTTATTATTCAAACTTCGAACATTGAGATGAAATATCCCAAAGTTTTTAAATGTTGGTTTCTGACAGATTCCCGTACTATATTTGGAATGTTGTTCAGAAGTTATGACTTTTGAGGTTCTTTCAACGTCAGTTGACCTTGGTCTAAAAAATTGCGACCCAAACCGAAGTTAAACCTCTCAAAAGCTACTCCGCCTGGCCTGAACTCTGTGCTATACACACGGTCCTTGTACCCCAGGTTGACGCCAATCATAAAACGCCGTTTTGCTATTTCGTGCTAAGGTATGCACAATTTAACGTGAATATCCTATAGGGATGATTTTGTTTGTTTCATTATGTAATTTCTAACAATGTCTTCTGTTACAGTATTTTTTACCTTTGAGATAGATAGCCAGATTTTGTTGTTCTGTTTATCCTTTCTAGCTGCTTGAAAATCTCCGCTATTCTCGCAAGCTCCATATTTTACGTCTTTTTTATTTTAAGGAAAGGTTTTCTGTTGTTCGTTGTTTGTTTGTCAGTTTGATGACTTTGACGCTTTTGTTTTTTGGTTATGACCGTTTGGAAGCCATCATGTGTCACATCTTTCTCTTCCGATTCTTCTTTTCTTTCATTGACCTTTGCTACCACGATTGTATTCTGTTTGTCAATACTTTCTTCCAAAGGCGTATGATTTTCAAGGTTTTGATTTGTTTTTTCCTTAATTTTTTCTTGGTTAGGTTGATTATTTACCTTTTTTATATTTTCTTGAGTTTCCATTTTATGGCGATTTTCTAATTCTTGGGCTAGTTTCTTCCACAGATCACAGTTTTCTTGTAAAATTCTATTTTTTTCCTCCAATTCCCAAATAACTCTTTTATGGAATTCAATCTTTTTAGCGGCTTCTTCGTTTCCCACCAAAATTTCACTTTCATGTTCAAGGCATATTGTAGGTTCAGGATTTTCACTTTATTTTTCCAATCCCGTGCGGCACATGAATGATGATATGATTTTCCGCACTTTATACATACAAAATTGTCGACTTTTCTCGTTTTATGACACTCGAAATTTGCTTTTTCGTCTGCAGTTAAATTTTCGTGCACCTCAGTCGGCACAATCTTACTTCTTGCTCATATATCGCATGTCTAAGTGTAATATGGATCGGGAATATAAAAACTTGAAAACCCAGGCCAAACTGAGTATTGAAAGGGACTATGATGCGTTCATTCGTTCATCGCAGCAAAACTTTATTAGGAACCCTAAATCCTGTTGGTCCTACCTGCGGTCGAAACGAAGTTTATCTGGATATCCTGAGCAGATGCAGTATAATTTTGTGATAGGTTCTGACCCTCATATGATAGCAGATCTTTTTGCCGAATATCTTCAGTATGTCTATAAAGCCAACGATAGTGCTTCCATTAACAATTCCTCGAACCTTTTGGGAACCAAAATTAATTTATGTGAAGTAGAGGTGACTACCGATTCGGTGTTTGAAAGGTTGGCAGCGATCAATGTAAACATGGCTGCTGGCCCCGATGAGATAGCTCCCGTGTTTGTAAAAAATTATAGTCCTACCCTGGTCATGCCCTTGAGCATTATCTTTCAATGTTCCTTGCAATCAGGAATCTTTCCAACGATATGGAGCGGAGACAGGTCAGATGTAACCAACTATCGCCCCATATCTGGCATATTATGCTTTGGAAAGGTGTTGGATTCACTGGTCACTGATATTGTATCATCTTCTTTTCGCAGTGTTCTATTAGATCATCAGCACGGAATTTTATCTCGGAGGTCGTGTGAGTCGAATTTGGAAGTGTATACAGTAGTTCCTTGCAAGTGCACTGGAGGCTTCTGTGCAGATGGACGCGGTCTATTTTGATTTCCAACAAGCCTTTGATGTGAT
Source organism: Pissodes strobi (assembly GCA_016904865.1). Taxonomy (NCBI): domain Eukaryota; kingdom Metazoa; phylum Arthropoda; class Insecta; order Coleoptera; family Curculionidae; genus Pissodes; species Pissodes strobi. Next base: position 152,999 of record MU183901.1, on the reverse strand, counting down.
TAGTCATAGAATTCTCTTAAATAAATTGAAATACTTTGGTATTGGTAATCCTCTACTATCCTAGTCGAGTAGCTACCTAATAGGCCGTACACAGAGTGTAAGGTTTAAAGGGTCTTTATCCAGGATATGAACCAATGCTTTTCCTGCTTTTCATAAACGATTTGGCCAGTGTATTGAAGAAGTGCAAATTTTTGTTCTTTGCTGATGACCTAAAGATTTATTGTAGAGTTGCCAACGATAGAGCCTGCATGCAGCTGCAAAGCGAACTTGGTGAGTTGTTGGAATGGTGTTCAAGTAACGCAATGACTCTAAATACTGCGAAAAGTAGGATTATATCGTTTTCAAGGAAAAAAAATGCTTATAGACCCTTCATATTCGATCAACGAGATACAACTGCAGCGGATGACTATAATTAACGAACTTGGAGTTGTATTTGATAACGAGCTGTGTTTTACTCAGCACATTGACAGCGTCGTTGCGAAAGCTTTCAAAATGGCAGGATTCATTATGCGGCAGTGCTGGGACTTTAAAGATATTGTGGCACTTAACGCAATATACTCTGCATTGGGCAGGAGCCACTTTGAGTATTGTTGTGTCGTATGGACCCCAGTACCAGATTCATGTTAAGCGTATTGAGAGGGTGCAGTCCAAGTTTGTGAACTTTGTTCTTTTTTAAATTAAGGGTAGACAAATCAAATATACATTACAAAGATCGCCTCAATTTACATGGCATTGATTCACTGGAGACACGAAGAATTAAGCTGAACATGTCATTTGGGCATAGAATCATTAACAGCTTGATAGACTGTACCGAACTTTTGGGTATGATTAGATTTCGCGTCCCAGCACGACCTACAAGACAGCTTGAGTCATTTTCCCTGCGACCCTATCGAACTGATGTTGGAAGGAACGAACCAATTAATCGAATCATGGATTACTTAAATAGATTTTTACCCATAAACTTTAATATAAATTGTTCAATACTACCATTTAAACGTGATACTAGATCTCTTATAGATCGTTCTTCGAAGTTTCGCTAGTTTTTGTACAATTATTTGGTTCCTATATCATCTATAGTTTATAGTTTTAACTGTTTTGACAGGCTTTAGTAATTCAAGTAATGTAGTGTGTTTCTGTTAGTTAATGTTATGTGTTTTTATTGTGTGTCGGGTATTGATATGTGTTGTCCGTTTTAATTTTTTAAAGTATTTTGCTTAATTATGTATCTACATTAAGTCACGTGATGTACCATTTGGGTAATGCCTGTACTGTACTAAATTTAAATAAATAATAATAAATAAAAATAAATATTTTTAACCGGATATTGGTTATTTATTTTAATCTTTCTGGCTGTCGTTTCCTTCAGTTCGAAAATTTTTGGAGGAAGATCTCGCTCTCTCATATTTACTACCTTTTTTCTTGCTTATCAGTAGTACTCCAGCCAAAAGAGAAGAACAAATACTTTTTATTGGGAGATTGAGAGGTCTATAATGCCTCTAAGTTCGGACCAAAAAGACAGAGTTTTGGTTAAATGGGCCTGGTTGCCTTACTTTATAATGTACTAAATGAAAAACCTTTGTATTCCATGCAAAAATTTTAATCCAAAAAGGACGTCTAATCAGCGTAACAGAGCGCTCTCGGCCTTAGCCATCATCAGTGTTACTTGTCAGTTGGAACAAAAGATATCCACAAGAGGCACAAACAACATCAAAACGACAACGGTCACATCAAAATTTAAAAAACACTCTACATTATAAGAATGGTTCACATAATTTAAACATTTAACAAATTAAAGCCAGACGTGGAAACCACGCTTTGATGGTATGACAAACATGTCATGAGACATGAAGCTAGCTCAACTCGACGGATAGAAAAGAAAAGAAATGAGATGACAGCCTGAGCTAACTCAACACATAGAGGACTAACTTAAGAAGGGATGAAATTAGCCTGAGCTAAATCAACATTGGAAAAGAAAAGGGAAGGAAGTAGATGAAATCAGCCTAAGCTGACTCAACTCGATAGGATAGAGAAAGAAAGATGATATTAGCCTGGGCTAACTCAATTCCAAAAATTAAAAATAAAATAAAATAAAATTACATTAATGTAGTAAAAATAAGAGAAGTTATATGAAGTTGAAAATGCTTGATCAAGCGACCCTCCTGTGACCTCCAAATGTATGAGAGAAAAATGAATTCAGTCGATAAGCCTTCTGTGTAACGGAATGTAGGATCTGTTAAGGTTGACCTGAGTGTTAAGGCAATGATTGTTTGTACGCAGCTCGCTGTGGATCTCGATGTCCTCCATGAAATCCAACCTATTGAAGTTTTTTGATGAAATGTTATGTAAGATCTTTGAATCGGAATGAGGACTGAAATTGTGATTATGATTTCGTAAATGTTCTCCGAAAGCTGAATTGTTTCTGTTCAAATGTTCGTTGATGCGGACCTTTAATGGACTACATTAATTAATTAATTTTCTAATAACATCTCCGATGAAATTTCTGATGCTAAAAAATCTTAAATTTTCAAGAGTAAGGTCAAAGCTTGATACTCTCATTAAACAAAAAAGCAATTCTAACTTGCAGAGATTCAATTCCTCCTCTAGGAAATTCTCAAATTTTAAATTTCATGAGAGAGTCAATAATTTGTCCGACACAGTTTTTGACACGGATGAGCTTGAGCAGCTTAACTTAGGGCTTAAACACTGTTTGAGACCTTCATTCTCTGAAGGTGATGTATTGCAGTTCGCGGTTGAACTTGATGTTATGGTTGAACAAATCTCTAATGATTCTACCATCAAAAAAAGAATTCGCAATGACTTTCATAACATCTTATACAACACAAAGAAAAATTTATCAAAATTCAACACGCGGTCTTCTAGTTTCTATTTCAAAACTTTGAAAAAACTCAAGTTAAAGGTCAAGAATGAAGATCTCATTGTTTCCAAGGCGGATAAAGGCAATTGCTTAGTGATTCTCAAAAAGACAGATTATGTTTCTAAAGTCGAGTCATTTTTGGTCGAAAATAAGTTTTCTCATTTACCTGATAATCCTTTCAATAGCTTTATAAGGAAAGTCAACAGGTTTATCAAACATTTCAAACCGTTTTTTAAAGAAAATAATGCTAAGAAAAATCTAATTTCTAGCAATCCTACAATGCCTAGGTTGTATGATCCATAAAATAGATACACCAATTAGGCCTGTGGTAAGTTTTACTAACACACCTGTTTATTTCCTAGCTCAATTCACATATAACTTGATTAAGGATATTACCAAGTTTACTCCTACATATTCGGTAAGTAATTCCATTTCTTTAATCAATAAACTAAAGAATTTATAACTTCCACATAATTATATTATGGTTTCTTTTGATGTATCTAACTTTTTTACTACAGTGCCAAAAACAGAGGCAGTACAACTTGTTGGTGATCTTCTCACTTCATGTAATGTCAATGATCAACAGAAAGTTAATTTATTGTCGCTTCTAAACCTTTGTTTGTCACAAGACTTTTTTCAATTTAACAACAAATATTATAAACAACCTGATGGCTTGGCAATGGGCAGCTGTTTTTTTCCTTTTTTAGCAGATATTTTATGAACAATTTGGAAATTAACTAAATGAAAAACTTTTGTATTCCATGCATAAATTTATGCATGGAATACAAAAGTTTTTCATTTAGTACATTTCGTACATGCAGACAGCCTTCACTCTTCATTTAATTTGGAAATTAATCATATAGTCACTCCCGTAAATCGAGAGATCCTTTATTGGTACCGTTGTGTAGATGATTGTCTTTGTTTCCTTGATTGCGATGCTCAAGGGGCCAACGCTCTTTTAGATAAGCTAAATATCATCCCCCCGAACATCAATTTCACTATCGAACTTGAAAACAAAAATAAACTTAGTTTTCTGAACATCACTGTTCATAGAGCGATGGACATCTTGGAGTTCTCGATTTATAGGAAACCTACTCAGACTGACCACACCATATCTTACTTGTCCCACCACCCTTGGCAACATAAGATGACGGCTTTTCATTGCTATGTCAATAGGTTACTTAATATACCTTTGTCTACTTTTGAATACAATAAAGAAGTAAATATAATAAGACAAATAGCTTTCAACAATCATTTTGATCCTAGTCTTGTTGATACTTTAATCAATAAAACAAAACTCAAAAAACTTAGAAAAGAACTTTCTCACAGCCTAATAGAAAATTCATCTAAGAGATACTTCTCTATTCCTTTCCTTGACTTGGATACCAACCATAAGATTTCAAAAACAATTCGCCAATTTGTCAGTAATTCTCATCTATCCTTTAAAAACAGAAATCAATTGCAAACCTTTTTAAATAATACTAAAGACAAAGTAGATGCTCTCTCAAAAAGTGGTATTTACACGTTGTCGTGCCATTCTTGTAAGTGCACCTACATCGGTAGGACATGTAGACCATTAAAGGTCCGCATCAACGAACATTTGAACAGAAACAATTCAGCTTTCGGAGAACATTTACGAAATCATAATCACAATTTCAGTCCTCATTCCGATTCAAAGATCTTACATAACATTTCATCAAAAAACTTCAATAGGTTGGATTTCATGGAGGACATCGAGATCCACAGCGAGCTGCGTGCAAACAATCATTGCCTTAACACTCAGGTCAACCTTAACAGATCCTACATTCCGTTACACAGAAGGCTTCTCGACTGAATTCATTTATCTCTCATACATTTGGAGGTCACAGGAGGGTCGCTTGATCAAGCGTTTTCAACTTCATATAACTTCTCTTATTTTTACTACATTAATGTAATTTAATTTTATTTTATTTAAAATTTTTGGAGTTGAGTTAGCCCAGGCTAATATCATCTTTCTTTCTCTATCCTATCGAGTTGAATCAGCTTAGGCTGATTTCATCTACTTCCTTCCCTTTTCTTTTCCAATGTTGATTTAGCTCAGGCTAATTTCATCCCTTCTTAAGTTAGTCCTCTATGAGTTGAGTTAGCTCAGGCTATTGTCATCTCATTTATTTTCTTTTCTATCCGTCGAGTTGAGCTAGCTTCGGCTAACCTCATCTCTAAGTTAGTCCTCTATTTTCGCTTGATCAAGTACTTTCTTCCTTCCAAACCAACTTTTGAGCCACCACTTGAGTGGTCAACCGAATTTTCAAATAATTCAGCACTTATTACATATTATGGCGTTTGGTTGGTCTCATCTGGCATAGTAGCGACTTCTTTGTACTTTAGGTTAACTTTGTATTATTACATTAGCTTTTTCTAATTTTATCTCTCAACTTATTACTTGTCTTCAAGAAACTTTTAAAATTTAAAATTACCGCTTTCTTCGGCGCTTAAACGTCATCAGTCAGCTTGTCAAGGCTGTCAACAGTGACACATTTGATGTGTCATCCACAAAGCGTGGGTCTTGGTACCATGCTTTCATTTTAATTTGTGTCAAATTAATGATGTTAATCTAAATTATCTGAACCATTTCTCAATAATGTGACGTACAATTTGTGAAATTTAATTGTGACCACTGTCGATTTGTGTTGTTTGTTTGCTTCCATGGATATGTCCTTTGTCCACTGACAAGTGAATAAAAGAAAACCACCATTTTTCTTTTTTTACACACAAAAATGAACTAAATATCATCAGTTTTAATTAATAACTTCAGTTACCTCCTTTTTATGTTAATTATAATAAACAAAAAAATTCTAAATAAAAATAATCCCAACTAAAGCAATTTTTTAACTGAACGCAATAGTGTTCAATTTATCAAATTTTTTTTTTACCAAAGATAACCATTTTCCCAACTCGACAACACTCCTTGACTCTTCACTGGTGTGGTGTTCTTTTACTTACTTTCAGGTAACACTGATGATGGCTACGGCCGAAAGCGCTTTGTTACGCTCTTTATAGAGGTCCCTTTTGGATTAAAATTTTTGCATGATATACAAAGATTGTTTCAGAATTACATTAAACGGCAATACACTTTTTGCATAAGCTCGATGGAACAGCGATGCTATTTCAAATTTTATTACTGTTTTTTTTTAAGTAATTTTGTTCAAAAGTGTAATAAACACTTTCTATACCTACTGCCCCTGTACCAACAGTACAGACGATAACAGGAACACGGATCTTCACTATCATTGTTTATCGTTGATGGGTAGAAGACTCAGAACTACGCTTACCGTACATAAAAATTTGTTAATTTTTACCTACAATAACGAAAACTTTATAGAAAAACATGACACTGGAATCAAAAAAACCCTATTTTGGTATAACTATCTTAATTAGATCAAGAAGTTCTAATGTAACAAAATAAACGAAGCTGACAACCATGATGATACCGACGTAATAGAACGAGAAAGACCATTAACTCATCACAGCTTATTATTCTTCGCATCTCCGCCGTCCCTCATTACACTTTGTAGTATACAACATTTTCCCAATCGGTACAATTTTTAAAGAAGTTATCTAAAGGCATGGTGATTCAGCCGACCCTGGCCGCTCGAGTTCATCGCCTTGATGCGTCATTACAATTTTGTATCGATCGGTGACAAGCAAGAATTCGTAAATCGGTTCTTTCTTTTGATTTTAAGAAGAAAAATGCCTAGAAATCGTATTTCAAGTACAGTGAATGTGTTAGAGATATGTCTTGCTCGCAAAGGAGGCGAAAAAAGGAGGCAATATTCATCGGAAGAAGAGAATCAGGGGGTGAGTCCATATAAGATTATATGCCAAAATTTCAAATATACATAAATACCTGGTTATCTTAAATATATAAAAACAGAAACTATCTCTCGTATAAAAGCAAACTAAATGTGTATAATACTAAACTGTAGTATTACGAATAAATATGACACTTGTAACCCTTAATTTTTTACTTAATAAAATTAAAATGGAAAATACTCTCAAACTTCTAAAACTAACTATATTAGAATAAAATAGAGTGGGAACGGGTTACAGTCAAAAATGCGAATGAATCAGTAATAGAAAATGATATACATGTTTTATCTCTAGTCGGCGAGGCAGACGCTATCTTAACAAAATGAAATGTGCTGACTGCGATTTTAATTATTATACTAGCTGTTATACTAACTGTTATTTATATACGAGGGCATGACAAAACATTGTTACATTTATTAATGTTTTACATAGAGTAAAACGTTTATACCATATAAAGATGAATATAAAAAATAGAAACAAATGGTTATAATGCCTTCGTATTATCACGTTTTCGATATTTGATAACCGTATGAGGCACATGTGGGACTATAAACTACAATTCGATGCAAATATTGCAAAACAAAATCGAAGAGTGCCATTTTCTCACGAAATTAACCCTTAAAAACTAGCCACAAAGGCAAGCTGACTCATAATTTACGAGCGACTAAATCCCAAGTTGGGTATTATTATGGCTTTGCATAACCCTTCGCTCGCTTCGCTCGCAACGGGGGCTCAATCAACAAGAACTAACCAAGTGCTAACCAAAACTAACCCAAGGATAACCCAAACTAACTCAAAATTAAAGGAAAAAGGTAAATTAATAGAAATTTTGCTAGGACGTAGACATGGATTCGTGTCGCATCGCGCGCAGTATGTTGGATTGCAACTTAGGATTTAGCCGCTCGTCATAAATTTATCGGAATAATATCGTTCGGCTTTGTCGAAGCGATGTAATACGGGAACGCATTATTTGTAAACAATTCGTGATGATATGAGCCGACCGGCGAGGGAAAAATTTTGAGTAAATATTGCTTGCAGGAGATGTTAATAAATAATAATAATACCTATTTATAAATTCTCATTTGCAGATGCGAATAACTGTAACTAAAATTGGCCTTCACATTTGCAGATGTGACGGGCCCCCAACAACCTCCACCCCAGTAGGTACATTATGTAAGAGTAGTTAGAGGCACACTATATTCCTACATTTGCCGATGTAAATGATATATGTACCGACAAAAATAAAACGGTATAGTGCTATGTATTTGCAGATATGAAAACAAATATCCCCCATATTATTGCAACCCTCTTACATAAGAAGACAATTGCTCATGCAAGTTCTTGTCTATGATTCCTCATGTGTAGGTTTTCCTTACGTTACAGGCTACTTAAGACGATTTTAAATTCATTGCATTGAAAGTAGCGAATTATTACACTCTTAGTTTCTATTCAAAACAGAAATTACAGTATTTGCAGATACTGTAAATATGCCAAAAAATCGTTGCATTTGTAGATGCAGTCGATAGCATAACCAGGGTTAAGCAGCAAGCAAAAAGGTGAATAGTTCGTTGTATTAGCAGATACAATCGATCGTACCCTCCAATGTCTGCAATTGCAGTTGCAGGTAGTGAACATATTCAAGAACTTATTTATCTGTTCAAAAACAGAAATTGCAGCATTTGCAGATGCTGTAAATAGGCTAATATGTCGTTGCATTTGCAGATGCAATCGATATCATAAGTAGCAAAACCAAGGAAATTCTTTTGCATTTGCAGATGCATTAGAAGATCCTCTCACGCTAGCTGAGGAAGTAACTTATCCGAATCAAGACTTACCAACATCAGAAGCACCAGATGGTCCTGAACAAAATAACGAGCACCTAGCTTTGTTAATAGAAAAAAAAACAATCATACCTGCGAGGCCAGAACTACATACTCAGATAGTTTTTAGATGGGACAATTACTTATTGAAAGGACTAAAAGATAAAAAAAAACAGTAAGATAGAGAAGTATCCACCAGCTGCCAACTGCAATGTCCTCAGACCATCAAAATTAAATCTCGAAGAGCCCAACTAACCCAAACTAACCCAAACTACTGTATCAATTACAGAAACAACTAGTCAGTGCATGGGCTTAGTGCTTTAGCCCTCCCTTTCAATAATTTAATTAGCCAACTGTCTGAACTAAAATTATACGTTCAAAATCGGCAGAAATTAAAGGTAAACAGTTCAATAATAGAGTTGGTACAGGATTATAAAATCCCTTTCAATAGGACACCACTCCGGTTAGCAAAGTAGAAGACTACATAGGAAGGCAAACAATTTAATTTGCAAATACGCATTCTTGGAGAAAACTGATCTTAAAGATGCATATTTCCTTATCCCTATGCACAGTAGTCAAAAAAGTTTTTATGATTCGATTTTTACAACGTACTATACCAATTTAATTGTGTTCCATTTGGTTTACGTACAGCTCCATATCTTTTTACAAAACTGAAACCAGTTGTAAGATATGTAAAATTAAAGGGTATAAAAATTGTACTCTACTTAGACGATTGGCTAGTTATTGGTAATTCAAAAGAGAATTGCTTAAAAGTATAAATAAAATTACACAAACATTACAAGATATAGGTTTTACATAAATTCCGAAAAAAGCGTAGTTATTCCCGCGCAACAATGCTCATTTTTAGGGTTTATACAAGAGAAAAGGAACCTACTAACAGAACAGTCTATTGTCTTTTACCCTGAAAAATACTTACTCACATCTCCTTGCAGAGAGAAACAACCATTGTGGAAGAAAATTTCCCTGGCTGTAGGGAAATTAGGAAGTTTCCTGAGAAATTAAACTGATTATTTTTTATTGCAAACTATAGAACAGTGAAAAAGAAATCGATACGTATTTTTCTTATTTCCACTAAAGATGAATATTACAAGAGCTATACCAGTTTTTAGTTTTGTATATATAGATATACTATGCATGGTGTGACGTAATAATTCATGTGTATTATGACGTCATAAGCACATTTCAAGGCGTTGTATCTGCCTCATTTTTCGGCTTATGGAAAAAAGAAAAAAACAAGTGTTCACTTATTTTTCATGGGCTATCAAAATCAGCAATAATAAAAAAAAATGATGAAACTTCCTCATTGTCAGGAGAGCTTTTCTACAACAAAGCGTACCTAATGAAGCGATAAAAGTGATTATTTCTTCATTGACAGATAGCACCCTCAAACAATACGGAAATACTTACAATAAATAGGGGAATTTCTGTTTTTTTTTAAGCGCCAACAAATATATAACAAAACCGTAAACTTATTCTTGAGCTCCCAAACATTCAATTATCTTCGGGGTCATCCTACTTTACCATGAACTAACACAAATCTGCACTTTCTCTAATATTAAATATTAAACAAAAGACGAAGCGGTTATAAAAAGGTTTCTCAATGGAACATTTAACATAAGACCCCCAAAACCAAAATACTCAATTATTTGGGATTCCTACCCAGTTCTACAGCGCTTAAAGAACATGTACCCTCACGAATCCTTAAATCTACAAATCTAATTGAAAAACTAGTAACACTTTTAATCTTAATACTAATAACGGCACACAAATCACGGACAACCCGGAAGTAAAAATAGACAATATTTTTAAATATCAATACATAATTGAAATGAGATTCTCGGATAAAATAAAAGCAAGTGGCTTAAACAGGCTTCAACCTAATTTGATATTACCTTATTTTACTAATCAACATGAACTATGTATAGCCACACTATTAGAGACTTACATAGAACGCGCAAAAAGAAAAGGAGTGCTACCAGTCAATAAAAGATGAATAGTTCGTTGTATTAGCAGATACAATCGATCGTACCCTCCACGGTCTGCAATTGCTGTTGCAGCTAGTGAACATAACCTATTTTTCTGTTCAAAAACAGAAATTACAGCATTCACAGATACTGTAAATATACTAATAGATCGTTGCATTTGCAGATGCAATCGATACCACAAGTAGCAAAACCAAAGAAAATTTAATACTCACTCACAAAAAGCCCTATCACCCAGACAGCAGTCAAACCATTAGCAGATGGGTCAAGTTAATACTAAAAGTCAACAGAATAAGCACGGAAATCTTCGGGGCACGCAGCACGCGACAAGGGGCAACTTCAGCAGCTCAAAGAATTGGAGTTACATTACAAACCATTCAGAAGACAGCTGGCTCGACAGAAAAATCAAAAGTATTCTCAAAATTCTATAACAAACTTGGCGTGGGTAATCCCACTGCATTTGCATCTTGTTTATTGAACCATAATTTCTAAGGAATCATATAAATATTAAGCTACAATTTTATTATAACTTACTTACCAACTTGTTATCATATTACATAAGAATATTGGTATAGTATTAAAAATAAGTTAAAGGTTAATATCAGTTAAGCGTCAAACATGATATACGTATCTTCATATGTGTGCTATTAAATCTAATGGTTATAAATTTGAATTTTAGTTTATAAAAAGGGCCTTACAAATCTAGGACTACAGAAAATTCGCAATTTTCAGTTAATGTAGATTACATCGTAAATACTTTAAACATCTACAAAGTGTAATGAGGGACGGCGGAGATGCGAAAGATAATTACAAGATCAATCGACTTATCTGTAAGAAATATCGATCGGAATTATCCGAGCATCTCCGCCGTCCCTCATTACAAACCCACCCAGTCTTTACCTTCTTCCTATCGCCCCAAATGCAATGTAATCAAAAATCTCATGAACCAAAATTGTAATGACGTATCAAGGCGACGAGCTCGAGCAGCCAGGGTCGGTTGAATCACCATGTCTTTAGATAACTTCTTTAAAAATTGGGAAAAAAGTTGTATACTACAAAGTGTAATGAGGGACGGCGAAGATGCTCGGATAATTCCGATCGATCTTCCTTACAGGTAAGTCGATTGATCTTGTAATTCTACAAAATAGAACTAACGGAGAGAGAGAAAGAAGCTACGACTAATGTAATAAACAAGGCTGACAATTTGTTATTAATTCTGCCCAAAATATGATTTTGAAAAGTGAATGTTTCTCGTCATACCAAGATGAGTAATACTGACTAGTCAGCATTACTTAACCCAAAATAAGACTCATTTACTAAATTCACAAATGTTTGTTTCTTATCAAAAAATTAATATGAACTAAATATTTTCTTCTTTATACAAAAAGGCGTGTTACATTATGTATGACAGGAGTGAAGTGAACGTGACAATGCCGTCTTGGCCGACCATACAATAATGCATGGGTGAAGGCATGCATCGTGATTATATTATCGGAATGTATCTATTGTAATTAAGAAGTTCTTGAACTTGTACCATTCTTTGCCCTCACAGTGAATAATAAACCGAACTGTAATTAGCTTCAGAATCATTTTAATAATAAAATAATACTACAATTCAATATTTAAGCCATCGTAAATGTGAAGTTGTCAGAAAAACCCACCGGCCAAAGGTTAAACAATCAAACGTGGTGCGAACAGTGAACCGATAAACAGAATATAATAATACTCTATAACAGAGTTTTATCCACAACATCGAAACATAATAATTATTGTGCTAGACACGCGTTTCGCTATCCATGTTAGCATCATCACTAGATGGGTAAAATAGTTTTAATCGTCTCCTGATGGGTAGCTAAACGCGCGTTGAGTGCATACATTCTGTTTCGATATTGTGGATAAACCTCTGTTGTAGTGCACACTTTTCAAAAAAATCACGTTTTTCTTAAAAAAAAAGTAGTATTTTTCTATTCACACTAGAAGTGGGATGGATAGAAACAGTGCTTTATTTTGCATGCCTTTTGCTAGTGTACCATCCCGGAAGTCAATAAAAATATTTAGAAAAAAAAATAAATGTCTACAGTTAATTTTTGATGATAAAACTCTTGGAAAATACACAAATATGCATACAAAATCTTTTATGGAGCAAAAATAACAAAATTATAAAGTAATTCTTATTTTAAAAGAACAAAAAAAACATGCTGTTGCATTAACTTTTACATACAGCCGCACTAGAAACAAACTTATATTAGGTAGGTACCTACCTATAACGATAGGAACAAAAAAGGAACAAACTATCCTTAAAATAATTAATAATTATTAGGTGCACTTTGTGAAATGGGAAATCTAAGGATTTCACTCTTCGAACTACTTGGGACCGTAATAACATCATCGGGTGGATAAATTCGTCCGGCAACTTGATTAAATGAAAGAGAACACACGTCTCGTCCCACAGGAAAGCCATAAATGTATCCTGAAAATTGCCTGGTTGGACGATGTCTAAAAAAGTTACCACAAATATCTTCTTCATTATCAACGTTTTTTAACACTTTTCCAATATAAAATTTAAATGTTTCGTTTTTTTTAATTTGGCTGGAAATGCAATCAGCAGCCTGCCTGATATTGGATACATTCCATTGAAACTGGGGAAACATGTTTAAAGAATCTACCTTTAAAGGAAACACCATCGATTAATTCCTCTTCACGTGCTTGAGTTGCAGCAATCTGGGCTAAATAGATATTCATTTCGTCATCATCATCATCTTCTGACTCGCTCAATTCTTCTTCGTCTCCACTAAATTTAGGAAATTCTTCTATATCGCTACTAAATCCAGGTACCACTTCTTCAATTCCACTAGCCTCAGATAACTCTTCTCCTTCTTCATCTACCTCACTTTCTTCTCCAAAGTTTGCTCCAATTACACTTTTGCCAGCTATCACCTCGACCTTCTTCCTTCTTTTCCTATATGCTGGTTTATCACAATACCTCATTGACTTAAGAATGCCCACAACATACGATACTTATAGTTTCTTCAATGGCATGTATATTGTCACGAATAAAAAGAGCTAACATCGTCTCAGAGAAGAGTCGTGTCACGATTAGTACAATGACGGGGTCTGTTGGTTAGACTTAACGCTTCCCTCAATCTACCACTGTATGTTCTATTCGTGATGCCACGCCTTGCTTAGCGTGCAAGCGTGCTAAGATAGTCCCGGGGTCGAGTTACGCCGGGTAAGAAGAGGTGATAAAGAAAGCACGTTTAGTTATAAAAATAACAATGTATTAATGACAAAACTTTAACAATATAACAATGACTATTGGTCAAAAATGTAATGAGATTCTATTATACCCGATTACAAAGGCGCGCATGTTTTCTCGATTTGAGGTACGGCTTGTAATTGTTTATAGGTCTTTGGTTACTGTCTTATAATTATAGTTTCTCTTAATAGTTGAGTTTTATTTAAGAGCACTAGAATATTTCACTAAACTATTTAACTGACTCTACTTAGACACTTGTCTTTCTCAGAACTCTGACAAACTTATCCTTGATTTGATTTTCCTACTGTGGTTGTGAAGCCCCTAGTCACAGCGCTGTCAAGTGGCTAGCCGGTACGCATATTTACACATCCTCACATACGACGGCACCGGGGTGCTGAAATCGGTTAGGGTTTGTAAGCGTTTGTAGCACTACAAAAGTTCACTGATTTGGGCACCTAATCGCGCCATGTCTTTACGGTGCAATCAATTTGCGATAAGAGCTCTCGTGGTCTAGAGGTTTAGATGGCTGGGTCTCACCTGGTCGGGCCGGGTTCAAACCCCGTTGCTTTTTTTTAGGTTAAGTTTCGAAACAGTTTTTTTCTTGATTTTGGGTATGTCATGGGTTAGTTTGGGTTAGCACCTGGTTAGTTTCCTTTTCTTGAGCCCCCGTAGCGAGCGAAGCGAGCGGAGGGCCATGCGTAAACCGAAATATTATATAACAGAGTATTCCAGGTGCCCAAATCAGTGAGCTTTTGTACGCTTACAAAATCTAACCGATTTCAGCACCCTGGTGCCTATGATAGCCAGTTACGTAGGTGCCGAAATCAGTGAGCTTTTGTAGCGTAATTATTGTTTACAAAGGCTCACAGTTTTCAGCACCCTGGTGCCATCGTATGTGAGGATGTGTAAATATGCAGCCGGTACTAGGTTTGAATCAGGAATAAAGGAGTAGAACCTAGAGGCAGCTGTCTAGCTAACCTTAGGAGCGGATAGAACCCGAAGGCAGCTGTCTAGCTAACCTGGGAGCTGCATAGAATCCGAAGACAGCTGTCTAGCTAACCTGGGAGCTGGTTTTAGGTGAGACCAAAGTCTGACGAACTGAAGGTTCGGTAGCGTATTTATATTAAAAAAAGTGATGACCATTGCTTGCTTAAGGTTGAAAATCGCTCCCGTTGATTGCTTGCGTTGTTTATATGCATTTAATGTTTATATAACAATCTCCAAGTTCAAGTTCAAACTTAGGACAGGGTGATATTTCTTTAGTAGCTTATGCATTTTAGTAGATTACAATATTTTCAGTAGGGGCACTTGGGAGACGATTCAAGACTTGCTCACGGTCTAGAGAGTAAATCCCTCATTTTCTGAAACCAGACTTTATATTTTTCTCCTGATTGGGTCAAATGCTGTCCATCAACTCTTTTATAAAATGGAGAAATAGATCCTTGGGTATGGTAGCTGCCCTTCTCCCCTCGCCCATCTTCCACGTTTCATGGATTTTCCTTCAAGCTACCTTCAATGGTCGAAAGAACGCGACATCAAGGGGCTGAGTCACATGAGTTGAGTTCGATGGCAAGAAAATGAAAGAAATATTGTGCTTTAAGCACTCGGTTTTTCAAGAAAAATTACTAGAGAGGTTGTCACCTATAAGATTCTTGTTCCCTGGCAACTCTCCGAAACTAATAGCATCGAACCACCCGCTAAGACTTCTATGATATTTGGCACCCTTGATTTCGCCAAGTGTCCAGGATTGATACATACTCTGCGCCTTATACACTATGCACGGAGGCAACACTTTACAGTCAGCTGTTACGGCGAACATGACTGACGTACAGCTTTTCCCAGTGTTACATACCCGCTCTGAGTAGCTACAGCCCCGTTTAGTTATTATGCGTTTTCTTCCCGGGTCATCGGATAAATTGGTTTCGTCGAAGTTCACAATATCAGTTGGCGGTATCCCAATTAATTCGTCACTTAGGTTATCAAAACATGATTCAATGATCTCAGGCGATACCGCCGCTCTCGACCTCTTAATATTTTGACAGATACGAGTCCTAAGTTACAAAATCTTTTCCCGGCAAATTGTTTTTGAATTTCGCTATGGTTTTGTCTCTAGCATCAAGATAGCTTTTCATCATTACTCTGAGGTCATACTTATCCAGAGGATAACCCCAATTAGCACAGGTAATTAATTATTTCAATATAATTTCTTCCTCTTTTTTTCTTAAGACAGTTTGTCCTCCTTTTTTATCAAATTAGGCTTGTTGAAATGCCTATATAGTACCGAATAGTGGATTTTATATTTCACGCTGGCATCTCTATATGACATACCATTTCTTATATTTCGTCTAAGGCGCTCCTTATTTGGTATTTTGTAAACCTTGGATCTTGGATCCTGTACATAGTCGCGTGGCATGGTTAGTCTGAAAATGAAATACATAAATGGGGTGAAAAGAAACAGCGGGTGAACAGAAAACGGGTGAATAGAAACAGCGGGTGAATACAAACACCAGATGAATAGAAACAGAAGCAGGGTTAGGTTTTTAGGAAAAACCACTGATAGCAACAAATTGTAAAATTCTATTAATTTTGGAATTGGTTACGTTAATGAGACATATTGATCAGGAATGGTTTGGAAGGTAGTTACTTGATTTTTACTTACCTTGGGACAGAAAGTTTTCCGGTGACCGAAATGCGCAAAAATTCAACTGAAATGACAGTTATGCAGAGTTGCCAATAGTCAAACTATGCAAGTCACTAGTTTTAGGTGTCTAGACTTCTAACTAGTTTATTCACTTAAAGTGAATTGAATAGAATGTAAAAAATTTATGTCATCCCGTTTTTCTTTGCTAGTCGATTTTACTGATGTAGTAAAAATATGGTATATCGACGCATATACGGGTCAAAAAAAGAGTATAACAGAGATAATACTTATTAATTTACTAACATTGTCTATTTTACCATTTTTTATTTATGTAAAATATCCATACTTCGTTAGAACTGCTTCGAATCGATGCTACAAGATTACTAAAAAAGCAAGAAAATAAATATACCGGGTGACCACGAGATTACTACCCAGTCCGTAATTTTATTATAAAATAATACATCGATTTGAAATTTTAAGAAGTCGTGTCTTGTCTTGAGGTGCGTATTTTCACTATGTAAACACTTTACTGTCATTTCCTGTTTAACCGGAAGCCGTGTCAACTTCGATATTTTAAATGGAATACCCCCTATATTTTTCAAAATTTAGATTCTACGGAAAATTCTAAGTATAAAACATGTATTACACCTTATACCTATCTTTGCCAGATTTCGAAATAATGACAATTGAAAATATCACATTGATCGGCCATTCCATCAAGTTGACAGAAAACAAATGAATGTAGGAAAAATCTAATATGACTATTTAAGCTTTTTTGAGGGTTACTACCTACTAGAGGTATAAAAATTTCACTTCCGGTATAACCGGAAGTACTACAAAATCTCACTTTCAGACTCAAATTATTTCAATAATCAATCACCCTATAATCAACATTAAATTTAAATTCTACATATATTTCTTGATATGTTTTGTTTATAGTGTCCTATGTCTAAACCTAATAGTTTTTGAGATATGGACAATTAAAAGTTCACCTGCATTCACGCGGGTGGAAAAGTAGGCAATGTAAATTTAAAAGCAATAATTTTATCTTAGATGGCTATGCATGTCGAAGAGCGAGTGTGCTGGAATTCATTTGTTTTCAGTTTTTAGTCGCCATTATTATGGCGTAATGTAAGCACTGTTCTTGATAATTGAGAGTTAATTTGACCTTGCAGCAACAATTTTGTTCATAAGTGTAAACTGATTTATTCAAAATGCGTTTTTTCTCCCGCGAACATCAAATTGACATATTACTAGTATACGGTGAGGCAAAAAAAACTGAAGAGAGGCGAGAGCATTGTATGTTCAACGTTACCCAGAACGTGATCATCCATGTGACAAACATTTTCCTTGGTTGGAAAATCACTTAAAGCAGGAAAATAACAATGTAAATGAGGATAGTTTTATAGTGAGTGAAGAGGTGGGAATAAACACATTAGCTTATGTTGAATTAGATACAACCATTTCTACAAGGCAAATTGGTAATGATATAGGAATAGGCCGCGAAAGTGCTAGAAAAATATTACACAAACATGGTTACAAATCTTTCAAGCAACAAATCCATCATCATCTGTATGAAGCACATTACTTTCGAAGATTGAACTTTTCCAGTTGGTCTCTAGAAGAAAAGCGACAACAGCCTAATTTAAAAGCCTCCATTTTATTTTCGGACGAATCCCGCTTCACCAACCTAGGTATGTTTAATAGAAATAATTGCAAGTATTTGGCAACTGAAAATCCCCATTTATTTAGAGAAGGGGCGTTCCAAGAAAGATTTGGTATTAATGTATGGCTTGGCGTTATGGGAACTCGCATTATAGGGCCAATCTTTTTCGAAGAACAATTAAATACGGCAGCTTATCTTAACTTTCTACAAAATGAAATTGAAGATTTTATAGAAAATCTGCCGGTGAATCAATATCTACACGTCTTCTATCAACAGGACGGCGCCCCAGCCCACAACGCTAGACTGGTTGCCGAACATTTAAATGCTACTTTTGGAGATTACTGGATGGGTACTAATAGACCTGTAAGATGACCGCCAAGGTCGCCCGACTTAACGCCCTTGGATCTCTTTTACTGGGGCCACATAAAAGAAAAGGTGTATAAGACAAAACCGGAGAATCTTCAGGATCTCAGAAATAGAATTACTCAAGCCATAAACTCCATCACCTCCGTTCACATGGAAAATGTCCTCCGGAAATTTCAAGAACGAATTCACTCGTACCAACAAGTAAATGGTGGCCGCTTTGAACACTTAAACTTTGGTTGATTTTAGTTGCCTTATATCATAGTTCTTAAATTTACATTGGCTAATTTTCCACCCGAGTGGGTGCAGGTGAACTTTTAATTGTCCATATCTCAAAAACTATTAGGTTTAGACATAGGACACTATAAACAAAACATATCAAGAAATATAAGTAGAATTTAAATTTAATGTTCATATTAGGGTTTTCCATTAAAATTATTGAAATAATTTGAGTCTGAAAGTGAGATTTTGTAGTACTTCCGGTTAAACCGGAAGTGAAATTGTTATGCCACTAGTAGATAGTAACCCTCAAATAAGCTTAAATAATCATAATAGATTTTTCCTACATTCATTTGTTTTCTGTCAACTTCATGGAATGGACGATCAATATGATATTTTCAATTGTCATTATCTCGAATTCTGGCAAAGATAGGTATAAGGTGTAATATATGTTTTATACTTAAAATTTTCCGTAGAATATAAATTTTGAA
Organism: Pissodes strobi; assembly: GCA_016904865.1. NCBI lineage: Eukaryota > Metazoa > Arthropoda > Insecta > Coleoptera > Curculionidae > Pissodes > Pissodes strobi. Next base: position 133,816 of record MU183901.1, on the reverse strand, counting down.
AATTATATAGGGTATTCTATTTAAAATATCGAAGTTGACACGACTTCCGTTTAAACCGGAAATGACGTTAAGGTGTTCACACTGCCAAAATATGCATCTGAAGCAATGATACGATTTCTTAAAATTTCAAATCGATGTATCATTTTATAAGAAAATTACGATCTGGGTAGTAACCTGGTCACCCGGTATATAGCTGTACATTATACATATTATACTATTGCAGAAATAATATCTAAAACTCGTTGTGCTCGTTGGCGCATCGGTCATAAAATTATCCTCAGGGACACATTATGCTCTGAGACATTTCTGACATTTTTTCCGGTTTATTTCAAGGATGTTCTAGATTCTTTTAACATTTTTTCTTCATCTTAACTACACTCCTGGGAAAAAAATCCCGAACAAAGAAATTTGTGTTCAAGTTCAATCTTAAATAACGTTTTATGTTTGGTTTTCACTTTAATATATATTTTTTTCTCCGATTGACAGCAAATATTAATTTTGCAGACACATATCAATCAGCAAAGTATTACTTTTCCTGCCTTGGCAGCAAAGTAAGTACTTTCCTACCTAGGCAGCAAAATGATTAGTCTCCATGGGAAACCCCAATTTACATACTTAGTTTTAGTATATATTATGTCATTGTATTAATTTCATTTATAGAATATAAGTTACAATTTGTATTTGGTATATTGTTATAACATCATTTCTATTATTTTCTAAATTGTTGTCCACATATAGTTATAACACTCAGTAGATAATATTTTGGTTTGTTTAGTCTACATAAAAACTAATAATTTCTTTGGAAGGCATAGGTGATTCGTATCACAGCGTGTTTAGCTTATGTAACCCGATCCGGGAGATAAAATAGTATATTATTTTATATGGAGGAAAAGTGATACTTTTCATGGCGCGCTCGTGTTTAACAGCTGAACGGAGTGAGGCTGGTAATAGAGAGCAAGCCATGAAAAGTAACTTTTCCTCCAAATAAAATATGCTGTTTTTTCTTCAAATGTCGACAAATTAACGCAAAAACATCTATTTTTAATAGTAATAATATCTAATTATTATTAAAGATAAGTGGGTTCGCAAGGCGGCTTAGACCGGTGTCGGTGAATAGGCACAGGTTGTTGCTATAGTAATGTAACATAAAGCTGTCAGTGGACACTGTCAACAATAATTATTTTTTTAAGATTGCGTATCCGATTGCGTTTTAATTCCGTATTGATAAGCAGTTATTGAGTAAGTTCGATTAAATAATAACCAATTTGTTTCTAAATTAGGGATTTTTAGAAATGCAGTCACAAATTGAGTCATAAATACAAATTGTAGTTTAATAAATCTTGAGTGTTTGACGCTTATTTTGTTGTGTGTTTGTATTGTATCTATGTTGCTATGACAACACTTTTACCCCCGCCGGCGGAAAAGTGAAAAGTAAAGCTTCGGCGGAGGAAAAACGAAACTTCACGGCCGCCTACACAGTCGAGTAATGACGGATTTACTGTCGTTTGAAGAAAACCGTATTTTTTTGTTAGACCATTATTTTTGACCTGAGAGTTAGTCAGTAAAAATAAAGCTAAAGCTAGGAATAAAACACGACCGCTGTTTGATTTCACTTTGCCGTTACATTTTGTTTTAATTTATTACTACAGGAAAAATAAAAAGATTGTGGGAATTGTAATAATTTGCAAATATACAATATACATATATCATTAGTAGTAAAGTATAGCCAGGCTCGATTCTCAAAGGGGGGCATTTTGGAGCACTCGGAGTGAATTCTCATTTTGGGGCAGCCGTCGTCGATTCTGATTTTAGGGCAACCGGTTTCGGCCCGCATTTTGGGGTGCTCATTTTGGTGTATTCGACCTTGATAGCCCACTTGGCCTCGAGTGTATTCAACCTTGAATGGCAGGTAGCCGAGGTCGATCCTTTTTGGCAGGTAGTCGGGGTCGATTTTCTTTGGGGCGTAGCCGACGTCGTCCTTGGAACTTTTAGTGTGACGTCAGAAATATATTGTGGTCGATGTAAAAGGTTTAATGATGCAGAGAACAGTTATTGTATGACATTGAGATAATTTGATCTTGGCTCTTGAGACTGTTTGCAGAGGGTTATTGTTCACGAAGATTGAAAGTCAGTTAAGGGCATGCAACTTGACTTTGTGCGCCCTTGAGATAATTTCTAGCAACATCGGCCTTGAGTGTCCTTGTGGATATATTAAGATAGGGCCCCACGACCTTGAACGCTCTTGAGACTGAATATTGGTTACATATTGCGGTATAACATAACCTTGATAAATATGTTCTGGGCGCTATATAATATAATGTTGAAAACAGTCATAATCTTTCTGATTAGTAAAGCACTGTGTTCAGTATTCTGATAGTCGCATATTGTATTTTCTGTGAGGTGCATTTATTAAAGGTACTTCTACTTATTTCAAACAATAATGTCTCTTTCACAAGAAACAATTACCAAAATTAATGAGAGTTTTAACAAATCAGTGGAACAAATAGAACGCATACCTTTTTCCTCTCTAGATATTGGAAAGCGATATATTATAAAGAAACTACAATTAACAAATGGTCGTTTCGGGAAAAGTGTTATTGCAACATTATTTGATAAAGAAAATGGCTGTGTTTTTAGTTCTTATTTACCGAAAAGGGGTGCCGAAATTATTACCAAAGAAGTTGCTGAAATTATCAATAACTCTAACGAAAAACATAAATTAACTTATTTAGGGCAAAGTGAACCCGCATACTCCGGTGCCAAAACACGTTCTCTTGTAAGGTTTGATAATCTGGAATAATTACAATATCTTCGAACTGTAATAGTTTTAAAAGTTTGATTAAATTTTATTATAATACATTATCAGAATGCTGACACGTTGTTTTCTTTTTCACAGAGGGCAATATGACCAATTTTATAAATAATGAAAGTCAAGTTTCATACATTAAAAGTTTAGCAGTACTGCTAAGAAATATGCGTGAAGATATTATCACGTATTTGAGAGAGTGTGTTGCCGATGCGAACGATGAAAAATATGCCAAGTACCTGAAGGACGCATTAAATTTTTGTATTGGTGCCCACGTGTGTGAGAAGTTTGTTTATGGTTACATTGACCTGCACACATTTTGCAGTCAAATGCTTGAGGAGGATTTGAAGCTATTGGTAATTGAAATCCCACAAATTCCCAAGGACCTCGTTGAGAAATATTGTCTTTATGAAGATGCAGAAGTTACATCAGTTTGATGGAACCCAAGCTTACATTACACCTCGAGAGAAATATGTTCTACGCGAAGATCCAGTGGCAGCATCAAAAATGGGCGAGAAAACACATTATTTACCACATTCTTGTAACTTTGTAAGACCAAACAAAACATTGTTTTCAACATTCTTATAAGTCAGATATTGTTTAAATATATATTATTTTTAAACACGTGTAAAGTATAGGGGTTATAAATAAAAAACTTTTTTTGTAATATTTTTGTTTTTCATTTAATATATATCTATTAGTACAAAACTTGTATCCAATAATTCTGGGAAACTATTTTGGTGACAGGTTTCTGCTTGTGTATAAATATAATCGATTTCGAGTGAAAAAGTTGGTGTTTATGGTCTAATACACTAGAAAAACAATGATAGTCCCATTTCCCCCGTGTAACTGTTGTCATATTCTTATTTTCCTAGCTGCAATCATATTATTGACCTTCTTCTCAATTATCAACAATATTTTCATGTTTTTTTTCATTCTCTTTTCCAAATTAGTTATTTCCCCAACAATATTTTCTTTTCGTGCATCATAGTATTTTCTTTTATTTTCAAATGTGTCCATTCTGCCATCAACACTTATCAAATTTTTATTACAAGCTTCAGATATTTTGTTGACTGTTTCTGTTAACTCTATGTGCAATTTATGGATTTCCTCACATACATATATTTTGGTAGTAGCATCATCACTGGTTTCCGGTTTTGCGACGCCAATTAAACGCTTTCCCACAATATTTAATTGATTATCGGATGTTAGCTTAAATCCTATTCCTGGCGCACCACCATGCAAAATTTGAACTCCGTCACCATGAACTACCTTCTGACGACCATACTTATCTATTGTGTTATTGGCACTCCCCATTTCGACGAAGAAATAAAGCTATTAGCTCTTACATCAATATTTATTAACTTTTTTTCATTATTTTCCATCCACCCCTCTAAATTACGTATTTTTTTAAGATTTTCTAGATCATTAATTATATATGTGTTTTCAACACCGTCCATTTTTCTATCTAGGCTCTTCAATCTTTCATTAATACAAAATACACGTTTTAAAAGACATTTAGCGCACTTGCACGGTAGGAAACGCAAGCGGGTCGTTTTCTAATTTCGTGCTAGTGCGAAAAATATGGTCTTTTAAAACTAGTATCTTAATATACTATTTTAAAACCATGTCCTCATTCGGGAAATATTCCGCTGAATTACACTCGTGCATAAAAATAACCAGATAATTTTGCATTCGAGCGTGTTGTCTTAGAAAAACTGCATTCGGTCATTTTCATATTTTGGAAAAAGAGCCCGACACCGAATTATCGGTAATTTTGATGCACTTGTGCAATTACTTCCGAATATTTCCCTCATGTATAAAAAATCCCATTAGAGGAGTGCAATTACCGGAAAATTAACGCGATAATTGCACTGTAGAAATCGAAAGAGCGCGATGATAATTGCATCCTACGTAGTTCCGTTGTAAATTTACGATGACAGCGACAATTTATAAATAACGTCAAAGTCAAGCGATTATTTATTATTAAAAATGTCACGTTTCCGATTAAAGAAAGTCGTATTTTTGCGTCTCTTTCTTTTGTTTACAGTTACAAGTACGTTTTTGTATTAAAAAAAGAGAATAAAAATGTATTTTTTAAAACTATGTCCTCATTCGGGAAATATTCCGCTGAATTACACTCAGGCATAAAAAAAAAACAGATAATTTTGCATTCGAGCGTGTTGTCTTAGAAAAACTGCATTCGGTCATTTTCATATTTTGGAAAAAGAGCGCGACACCGAATTGTCGGTAATTTTGATGCACATGTGCAATAACTTCCGATAATTGCACTGTAGAAATCGAAAGAGCACGGTGATAATTGCATCCTACGTAATTCCGTTGTAAATTTAGGATGGCAGCGACAATTTATTAAAATATCGTTAAAGTCAAGCGAATATATATTATTAAAAATGTCTCGTTTCGAATTAAAGAAAATCGTATTTTTGCGTTTCTTTCTTTTGTTTACAGTTACATGTACGTTTTTGTATTAAAAAAAGGAATAAAAATGTATATTTTAACACTAAAATATTTATCAATAAAGTACTTTATAAGATACTTAATTGTTGGTTTCTTTTAATGACATAAAAATGCAGTTATTTCAAATTTAACACTTGGCTTAAAGCAGTTGGAAGAGAAGATCTTTTAGAAAAAAGTAATATTAACTACAAGTTATGTGAATGTCACATTGATAGCAAGTGTCTTGCGGTACTTACAAGCACATCCCAGCTGATTGATGATATAAATGAAAACTGTAAACAATTTGCCGATTATTTAATACTTAATTCAATAAGGAAATTAAATACCTACCAATCACCCAAAATAATATTTTCGCCACAATTTGGAACAATGTGTGTCCATTTTGTAACTATAAACAGGTCACAGTATACTGTAATATTTTGGAAACAAGATTAAGTTCACTTATAGAAACATAATGGAAACACAACATAATCATTTTGGGAACAAAATAGAAACACTTTAGACACACTCGAGACACATTTTAGCAAATATTAAAGCACATTTTCGACTAAGTTTTGGGAATATTTTGGGCATTATTTGTTAGAATGTAAGGGAAAAATAAGGTTTAATATAGATACATTACTCTAAATCCAATTATATTCGTTATTTTAAGCGTCTCGAATAACTATATACATAACGTTTTACTTGCGTTGATTTTAAATTTGAAACAATCGTTTAGCAAACGGTTACAAGTCACATTGATTTGTGGGACATTTTTGAGTCGATTCAACGTAATTTTGCAACATATTTCTAAAAAAGGTTAGTAGTATATAAAAAACGTTTTTTTATTTTATGTCATACCAGTACATTACTGTGTTTTTATACCTTAGATACCATTTACATAATGGATTACTTTATGCCCGTGCGGGCATAAAGTTCACTTTATGGACTCAAATAATTGAATTGAATTCGTATTTTTTTAAGTATTTACATATTGTGATTGCAATAACGAACTAGTATGACATAAAAGTTTGTATGCATCACGGGTATTATTAGATGTGTACACCCTCGGGCGACTTATAAACCCTCTGGCCACAGGCCCTCAGGGCATAAACATATACTTAATACCCTTGGTACATAAATAACTATTTTTAACGTGGAATGTTACAAATTTCTACCTAACTAGTACTAAAAAATAATCTATGCCATTATATGTAATTTACGACTTATTTTGTATTTTAGGTGGTCACCCCAGTCACCCAACACAGTTGCCCTTCACTGCGGGATACCGCAATGAAGGCCCATTGTATTGGGTCACTGGGGTGATATTTATGGGATAATATGCCGCTTGTTAACTTTCAGCTGTACGCCCGAAGTTTCACAAAATGGACCTGTCGACCGATCGTTTGATCTAGGGTGGGGCATAATGGGTTTTAAAAGAGAAATAAAATAATGTATAAAGTAACCATTAAAAAATCGAAAATCATTTTAGTATGTAACGGAAACTTTTATAGTTATTTATAAAAATGGATTTTTTTTATGTAACGGAAACTGATAAATTTTATTTAATGCGGAAAAAAGTATTTATTTGGATTTGTTTATTTCATAAGTAGAGTGCACGTCTCCACCAGGATAATTTGACGGTCCTGTATATAATGAAGTGGAATATATATAATATTTAAACTTTGTATTTAATGCTTATAGAATTAACAAACTAAAAAAACGGCTCGACTTTGCTATGCATTACTTTTGAAAAAAAACTATCATCAATGTTAGACCAACTTGTCTAATTTGTATCTATATTACGTCACATGCACACCATAATATTTTATATTTCAAATTGCGCATGACTAGTAATATGGAATATGAATACCACGCAATAGCAGCGTTGCTTTCTATTCTATGATATGACCCATTCAATGATGAAATAAAAATCAATTTCATTTAATTACCATTTTATTTTTAACATACACTGTACTAACATATATCCTTATAGCTAACTTACATAAATTAGATTACTTAAAATAAAATATGTTTATAAACACATTAATTAGAATGAAGCTTTATTTGAAACGGAACCATTTAAAACATTATATGTAAAACATGAATCGTGAATTATCAATGCGTAAGCTTTAGTGTCTTTAGGGAATGTTTTCCTTGAATAAAATTCTATTTTGATGTCAACGGTTGAGGATTTCACAGCCTGGGCTTGATGCAAACAATCTATGACGAATATTGGGTTTTGCATATATTCCTCGACATTTAGTAAAGGTTCATTACTAGCTTTACCATAATAACTTGTTTGGAAGCTCTCATAACTGTAATAGGCAGGGGCATACAACTTCTTTGAGAAATCCAAGTTCCATCTCTCGTAGGGAAAAACAGTTGCATTTAAATACAGTCGAATATCACTTATATTGGCTGAAGTAAATTGTGTAGCATCTGCATCTCTTCTATCGCAATTTTTTAAAAATTGAAATCCAATTATGATGTATCTGGGACGCTCCAAACTTGTTGCTGTTCTTATGGCCCATACATCTGATTGAGTTTGTCGCAAGGATGGCAATTCATATAGGTCCCACATTCGAAATGGCATTTGAACAATAGCGTTGCTTCCTCCTTTATTAATGCGGGAGAACATTTTCAACTTTTGACGGTCCTCTGGTACTATGTGACGAATTTTCCATTCGATTTTATCTATTGTGATGTTTGCATCTACTTCGCCAATATAACAATTGTTAAATGTTCGAGCAATAATAAGTATCAGCTCTTGCTTAACATTCAATATTGCTTTGGTATAATCTTCGGCAAAACCCATTAAATATTTTAGTGGTAATTTTCCAGAAAAAACATGGCTAGTAGCGTCTAAAATGAATTGTTCTTTGGCCGATAAACCCCAGCCGCATGAATACAATGTTTTCAGTTGTGTAGATCCAAAGGATGCCATTGTTTTTAATGTGGTTGTTACTCCTGGCTTTCGAACAACGGTAACTTGCTCGCCCCCTATTTCAAAACGAATTTCATCGAACAGGAAAGCGAGTGCATTATTAGACAAGTAACACGATTTTGTGGCATCGTTTGGTGTGAATGTACCTTCAATGTAAATATAACTTTCTGATACATCCAAAATAAGGTCCTGAAAGTGTACGGGTATGCGAATTTCATCGGAGTTTCTAAATGTTGGTGATCCATATGGTTTGTAGGTATGCTCTTGAAAACTTACTATGGAGTTGTCAAGAACAGGTTCGCCGAAAACTTCCATCTTTTCACTTGAAGGCAACATCATATCCTCAATATTAGACCCAAGGATTTCAGGAACTTCTGGTCGTCTCTACTGATATTATGTCTAGTCGATTCGAGATCTGAGCTAATAGTGATTCGACGTGAACGATGTACTTTACTTTTATTTACAATCTTGATAGATTTTGGTTCGATTCGATTGTAACAAAAAGCCATTTTGAAAACTATTTATGGAAGTTTCCTCAATTCTAGTTTAACTATAATTTTTTCACCTTGAAAATCTATTAATTCGCCATTGTCATCCAAGATGCGAAGTGTAATGTTGTCTATAAACTGGCGTCCCTCGGGCATTACGGGCATATATATGACATTTGTTGGTTCTTTTGTTAGCTTATAGCCGGGTTCTACATCGATGTCAAATTCAAATAATGTGTGAGACGCTTCTGAATTTAAGTATGACCCGGATATTATATTACAATCAACACGAATTATTCTGGTCTTCATAATATTAACTGGACAAGTTGAAATATGCTTAACGTTTTTTTCATATATTTCCTTTTTGAATCCGATTAATGTAGCTATGGAAGTTGCATAACTCAGATCGATATCATACTTCGATTGTAACTCACAATTTAAGGTGCTGTTGTTGGGCTGCAATGAAAAGATATTCTCGCTTTTATCACCCGATAATGTTTTCAATGTGTCCACAATCGAGCGATTAATATCAGATATTTCATAGGCTCCAGGTGGAATCTTTATAACTTGAAACTGTTTACTATCGGATTTGGAATAGCCGAGACAGTTGTTGCTTTCATCAACGTTAAAAATGGAGTTGTATGTGTAGAATCCCAACATTGCCACACCATATTTACATGTTTTCTGTAAATCGATTGGCGGGTAAAAGTAAGATGTTAATTCACTTGAATAACCTGATAATGTGAACGTGTACGACATGACTGATCACTTTACTTCATAAACCGTTATTTTATTGTAATTTGCAACACTTATTTAAATATTTATTAGATTTGTCCATTGTCTCATTAACATCGGCTGCATCTTCAACCTTTGTCACATGAATACTTATGTCTTTCATGTTGCAATAACAACAAAACAACTTTCTGGGCGGTGGTCCATCAATAACATCGCCCTCATCCGAATCGCTGTTGTAATGATCTAAACAATATTGGTACTTTAATACTTCCAAATCGTTTTGCAAACGTTCCGGTAACTTCTCCCATATTATGGCAATTTCATTTGGTGCACATGCAAGTAAAACTTGTTTTGGTATTTTTCTTAACTGTACTTTACTCATTTTGGTAAAAGTCCCAGTTTCGGAATAGGCGTTTAGGTAGTCCAACACATTTTCATACTTTCTTTGTGCCATTTTGATACGTTCCTATGGCTTACAGAGAAATTTCAAACTTAAATGCCCGCACCACACTGTACCGAACTTTTGTTGGCGGTCATATGTATAGTAAATGTTTCTAACTCTGTTGCGTCCTCTATATAGGTATTCAATCAATTCAAGTGGTGGGGGTAAATCACCAAAACTATCATAATAGGTTACAATTGAATCATTTTTTCTGTACGCAACCCAATGAGTTCCCATACCTTCCAAGCTATCCAAATTAACAATGGCTGCTTCATTTCTTTTTGGCCCATTTGATGGTAATGTATCTCGCATATATACACCTCTAAAATGCGGTATATCAGCTTTGATTGCATACTTTTCTATATCGATGTTGGATAGTGGTCTTTGTGGTAGGGAGTGCATATTTAGTTTTTTGAGCTGCGAATATACAAACCTAAACCCGTGCGGTATGGTTTCAAATATAAACCATTTCCTTTTGATTTTAATGTAATTTCACCAACGTTATTCTTGTTATTCTTAGCATTCGAAACCGTCTTTATGGTTCTCGCTATTGCTGCTGCCCCACCAGCTAATGATCCTAATGCAGATAATCCAGCAAAAATGGGTATTAAGGGAAGTATGCCACCTACCCTAGGTATAGGAATTATTCTTGGAGTTCGAATTTTTCGTTTACCGCCAACACTCTTCAGGGATTTGCGGGCTGCGAGTAAAGCCATTTTAATTGATTTACCTAAATTTTTTTCAACAAAAGTTGCTCCCCCCGCTTTTTTTAATGTATTTCTAATAGTTTGTGATATGGCATGACCAAAGGCAACTTTTCCACTATTTCTTTTTTTACTTCTTTTTTTAGATTTTCTCTTAGATCCTATTCTCTTCTTTTTTACAGGTGATGTATTACCCATTCCAAAGCGTTGTTTTGTTTTCATTATATTGGTTACCAACAAAGCAGAAGCTTTTTCTCCCAGACTTGCGTCTTTAGATTTTACTCGTTGCCAAGCACGTTGTTCCAACTCGTAGTCCGCTTGATGACGTTTGGTTATGTCGTTTGTATGCTTCGAATATGTTATGTCGTGTTCTTTACAAGCAGCGTCCAGTGGATTGATTCCAGTATCGCCTCTCGCCAACCTTTTATACAATTTAGTGCCGGGTCCGCAATACTGATAACCCGGAAGATGAAGTTCAAATGGTAGCTTATTAATTAACGAATTGACTATTCCACTACCAGTGTTCAACCGATTTTTGTGAGATCCACTTCGTTTGACTGGTGGCATTTGACTGACTTGATACACACGTGTTTCATAATAATATTTACTAATAGACATAAAACATGAAATTCATTCAACTTCCTGAAACACTGCATGTCGACAATTTGGATGAAAAAATTGGGTGCTGTGTAGCAAATGAAAAACAAGAGAGACGTCATGGGCGGCTTCTACCAAAATCAATTCGAGGAATTATCATTGGGCCCTCCAACTGTGGCAAAACAAACGTTATGATTTCTTTGTTAACCCACCCTCTAGGGTTAAGATTTGAAAATATCTATATATATTCGAAATCGTTATATCAGCCAAAGTATGAGTATCTTCGAGAAATTATGGCAAAAATTAAAGGATTGGGATTTTACACGTTTAGTAATACAACAAACATTGTAGACCCTTCAGATGCGAAACCCAATTCCATATTCATATTCGACGATGTAATGTGTGAAAAGCAAGATGTAATTAGATCATATTTCAGTATGGGTAGACACAAGAATGTCGACTCGTTTTATTTGGCTCAAACTTATTCCAAGGTGCCCAAACAACTGGTTCGCGATAATGCGAATTTTATTATACTATTTAAACAGGATGAGATGAATTTGCGGCATATATTTTCCGATCATGTGACGCCAGATATGGCTTTCCAACAATTTCTGGAATTATGTGCCAAGTGTTGGAATGACAAATACGGTTTTCTCGTAATTGATAAAGACAGCGACTTAAATTCGGGGCGATATCGAAAGGGTTTCAGCAGCTATATATCTATGGAATAGTTAGTTTTAGCATCATTTCATTGTTAGTCAATAATCGAACTACATCATGAGTCAAGATACTGGTTTAAAACAAAAATTATTGGATGCAACTGAGGCTGTGAGAAGGAAATTTAATGAAATTAAGGCAATTCAGAGAGATGACAAGTTAGCTTTAGAAAAAATGTATGAACCAATTACTAAACCGATTAATTCTTTAACTAGTGTGTTGAAGGAGGAAGCAGAACGGAAACAACCCCATTTCCAACAAGCAAAATTACCGTCATACTTTACTGGTATAGTGAAAACAGAAAAAACTCCGTCATTTTCGGATTTACAGCAGACAAATTCATATTGGACAGAGGGCACCCCATCACATTTACAACCGGACATTTTCTCTACACCAATACATAAAAGTTATTCATCATTGGAAAAACGAATGCGTGGCAATAGTGCCCCAGAAGTTGATTATTCATTTAATATGGGTGAATCAGAGGTTGGTTTACAAACATCCGACACGGCCAGAGATTATATTCATGGATTATACCAGAAACCATCAGAATATGACACTGTTTACGGAGTAAGGACAAATAAGAAATATAAAAAGAAATTGTTCCTAGGAAATTCTGAAGTACTATTTAACTCTGGAAATATTACATTATCGCGGGATGGAAAAATAATTGGCACATTTAAGGGAAGTGATGAATTGTATGACCTAATTTTCCTCAAAAAACCCGCAGCCTTAAATAATCCTAATAACATATCTGCGGAAACAATACAAAATTACAAACATATTTTAAAACTTACTAATGCAATGTACAATGATTATAAAAACAATAGGAGTATAAGAACAACACGTTGGACAAAGTTTTCTCGGATATTAAAACCACTAGTGACAACTCCGCAAGGGAGTGGAGTTCGAAACATTCGCGTTAAATTACCTTCAAAGAAACTATTGTCCTCTCGTCGTGTTGACTATGTTTATTGGAATAAACCTCAGGAATTGATTAGTCGGCTCCGACTGTTGTGTAGCTCAAAAGCAGCTGGTCATACGGGACATGACAATGAAATAATATCAATAATTGAAGAGTTACGAGAAGAAGGTATCGTTTATTAAGAACGACTATTTTGTTTCATTGTCAGTATTTACCCACGCTTGAATAACAATGGAACCTACACCAACAAAATGGGAAGTTGTGAATGAGTTACATAAAGGAGCAAGAAAAAATTTTCGAAGACGACGAACAATTATAAAGGGTTATAAAGATTTATGGCAGATAGATTTAGCAGAAATGCAGCAATTTGCAACTGAAAATGCTGGTTTTCGATACATTTTAGTATGTATAAATTGTTTTTCGAAATATATGTTTACGGTTGCAATCAAAACTAAAACCGGTGTTGATGTTACCAATGCAATGAAAAACGTTATCAAGAAGGCAAAATACGCTCCAACAAATTTGCAAAGTGACCATGGAAAGGAGTTCTACAATAAACATTTTACCAGTTTAATGAAGAAATTCAACATACGTCATTATTCTACATATAGTTCCAAAAAGGCCGCTATAGTGGAGAGGGCTATTAAAACACTGAAAAATCGATT
>MU183901.1:38762-110333 GCA_016904865.1 Pissodes strobi | reverse complement strand
AAAACGGTGTCCGAATAGACACCGAATCGAAGAAACTAGGTACAAATTTCATAAGGGTCACTAAACTTGCACTTGTGCAGTTTACATCCTTGAGCCGGGCCCGAAGTGGCTCTATAACAATCCAAACAAAATTTCAATCATTTGTGGAGCAAAAGGCAATCAATTACATTGTTATTGTTATAAACTAAACGTGCTTTCTTTATCGTCTCTTCTTACCCCACGTAACTCGATCCCGGCCTACCTCAGTTATCCCCCGGCACTCTAAACAAGGCGTGTTCTCACGAATAGAACATACAGTGGTAGAGTAAATGAAGCATTGAGACCCCGTCATTTTACTAGTCACGACGTGGCTCTTCCCTGAGAAGTTATTCTTTTAAAAAACGCGCTACCCCCTAAACTATTCGTGATGGCGGGATGAGGACAACCTATAATTTTAAATCGAACAGTCTACACATATGCGGTCAAGACGCAGCGACAGGACGCGGCGGTAACATGTTGCCGCCAAACAGGACCCGTTAAAACACTCCCGCTAAAATGCAATGTATGTTTCAGCACTAAGGGTCTTTCGATTTTTTGATGACCATAATCAGGTAAGAATGCAAAATAGATTCTCTCCTATGATAGCTTGGGATAGCTGTTCAACTTATAGCTTTCAATATTTGATTTTTGAAGTGAAACTTCTTTGGTGAGGTGGCGACAATTTTCAAGCGTTACGATAACTCTGATTACTTTAGGACAGCGGCGACAGAAGGGCGAATACGCACACGTTAGATTAGAAGACGGTCGCCAGGAGGGGGATTAGATGCGTAGCGTTGCCTATATAGCATCTACGTATGTGTTAGTGGGAACGTCCGAAAGGGAAGACGGTATACTAATATTCTAATAATTTAATTGTATCTGTAGCTGTTAAGGCAGAAGTTTCACACATCGCGCGTGGAGTTCACGCATAAATATTCTTTTCTCTAATCAACCTAAAATTTTGGAAGAAATTTCTATCTTTGTCAGAGATATAGAAAAAGAAACTGGAGTTTTAAAATCTAAGGTGCAAATAGTTTTGAAGCCCAATAAGTGTTTTTGCTATATTGGTAATATTACCCAATATTTGCTCGCTGCTGATGAAGAAAGACGATGGGTATTTTATTACTGGTTTTCAGATAAATCTAGGATCTGAGGATCGTTTGCTTTACAAAAAATAATTTGGTCACAAGAATGTCGAATTAAGAGTTGCCGTGTAACAGACATAATTAAATACATTTAAATGCAGGCAATCCCCACATTTTACGACGTGCGCGTCAACAAGGTCGATTTGGACTAAATTTAAGTTTATTTTTGTTTGGAAATAAACTGGCGTATGACTGCATTGAAGAAAATTTAAATTAAGATAGATGTTTATGTCTAGTTCAATCAAATCAAGTAACAAACATTTAAATATTTAAATGCTCATTTTAGAAACCGTTGGATAGAGACTAATGGACAACTAAGCAGGGCACCAGGATCTCCAGATTTAGCCCCCCATATTATTTTCAATGCGATGAGTTGGAAATAAAATATATAAAGAAAGCATCTAACTGGCAGAGAACAATTTTATCAAATAATTTGTGAGGCCTCTGCAGAAATAGAACCGCCACACATCATGTATGCTTAAGAGATTTTAAATAAAGATAAAATAAAATCGGCTACTAGGTATTTCAGTTATAAGAACCTGCAACCAAACTTAGAACATGAATTTTTTCTTAATTTTGATTTTACAATTTCAAGTTTGCTCCTAAAAAAGCAGGCACAGGGCATTTACACTTATTTTCCGATAGAATTGACGATTTAGGAGATACCCTATTAAATTATCGAAAACGGGACACCCTATACATAAATTGTATATATATTTTAAATAGTTTACTTACTTGGTGTCAGAATAAAGATGTTAATATAAATCAAAAAAAGAAGTTATGAAAAGATGAGGATCAAAAATCGAATGCCCTAGCCTAGCACAACAATGTTTCATTTTATTCTTTCAAGTATTTTTATCCAGGAGTGTATTTTTTAAATTCAGACGAAGTTATAACAAGAAGCACGTTTTGATTGGTTCTGTCGGGGTTTTAGAAAAATGGAAATTTGGGAGATACATTAGCTTTACATTATTTTGCAGCTCCGATTTTTTAATGCAAATATGTTCTTTAAAACGGTTTTTGATACCTCAATAGTGACTTATAAGGATTGTTATCAAGTTATTAATTAGTCTCTTGGCAGATACGTGCAAGTTACATTCTCTTATTACTTCGGCTTCTTCTATTCACTATTCTTCCTATTTCACTATAAGTGCTAATCTATTAACATTTTAGCAAACTTCCTCCATGTAGAAGGATTGATTATAGACAGAAAGTTAACGCAATTTTTAGTTTGAAAACGAAATGTGGTATACTTTCCTACCTACTTATTATTACAAAGCACATTTATTTTAGTAAAAGCGCAGCATATAATAGCGATCAGAGTAACCGTGAAAACCAAAAGCTGTCTAACCCCTACTCAAATTGGAATCTGTCACTACCCAGACCATCTCTTAAAATATAAAAATGAGTAATAATTGGGGTCATTGGGCCAATTCAGCCATAATGCTATCAATGAATAAATCAGAAGCACCTCACAAGGAGTGTAAGGATCATTAAAATAACGGGTCTTAAAATAGCACTATAGACACACAAATTATTGAATAAATTACAACTCATGAAAAATCATATGAATTTTAATTGTCTAAAAATCGTATGCGTCGAAAATATAAATTAGACCGTCTGTGGGTATGGTTCGCTGGGAATTTAGTAATAATTATTATTTGAGAAGTCATTTTAGTTATAAATTATTTGTTAAGTAAATAAATAGGCACCCTAATAAAAATTATTTTATCTTTCTTATAGAATGACAAACTGTAGAGATTGGTCTACAGAGAATACTCATTCGGTTCAAGTGGCTCATATGCAATATGTTGAAAAAATCAATGTTTGGACAGGATTATACGTCCGTATTTTTTGACGTAAACTTGACCGGCGAAATTTATCTTAAATTTTTGCAACTGGAGTTAATTCCTGCTTTAGCTCAACTGTATGCAGGTAATGAGCCTCCAAGAATGTGGTTTCAACGAGATGGACCACCATCTCACCTGTTCAGCAGTATCTCAATGAGATATTTCCTAAAAGGTGGATAGGACGCCATTGTCCCGTCGAATAACCGTGCATATCTCCTGATTTGATATCCCTAGTGTAGTAATATGGTATATTTGTGAGGGTGTGAACGCAGCTTTATAAGGTACTTTAGACACTCCCGATTTGACACATGACAGCCAGATTCTGAGAAATGAACAAGCGTGTTTTTGTAAAAAACTAATTAGTAAATGTTCTTTAAACATCGTATTAATAACTGTAAATAAAAGTGTAAATAGCAAAACGAGTGTTTAATTAAACTCAAATAAGACATGGCGCAGTCGGATAATGTGAAAATTCCAGTTAATTCAGCTCCACAATTAGGTAAAAATTAATAAATAAGTATGGATTTGAGGCCTCCAAGATTTAAAGTGGGTGAGCCCAATGCTGCAAATTCTTGGAAAAAATTTAAACAGTCCTTTGGAGTCTTCTTGTCAGCAGCCAACTTGGAGGGCGTGGAGGACAAACGTAAGTGTAATTTATTACTGCATTGTATGGGGCAAGAAGGCATAGATTTGTATAGCACTTTAGAACTAAAAGCTAAAGAAGTTGACATTTTGAAGTGCTTCTTACCAAGTTTGATAATTATTTTATACCAAAAATTAATGTAACCTATGAGAGGTATAAATTTTTTACTAGAAATCAAAAGGCGGGGGAAACTTTTGATAATTATGTCACAGAATTAAAATGTTTGGCTTCTGTGTGTGAATTTAGTGCTCTGAAAGACTCATTAATAAGAGACAGAATAGTTTGTGGGGTAGATTATCCTAAATTAAGATAAAGATTGCTTTCAGAGTCAAATTTATCATTGACTAAGTGTATAGATATCTGTAAAAGTATGTTAAATACTGAAACACAGGTGAGGCAATTGGCAACACACTCAGATTCGGTGTCTATAAATAAAATCAGTAAACAAAAACCACAAATCACAGCCAAAAAGATTCCAGAAAATTCCAGTGTCGGTTCAAGCAAAGTAATTAAGGTTTGCATCAGGTGTATGTATTCTCACGATGTCAATAAATGTCCAGCTTACCAGCAAGTCTGCAAGAAGTGCGGTAAAGTCCAACCACTTTGCCAAAAAGTGCCGGCAGAGGTCCATCAAACAGGTGGCACAGCAGCACGAACAGGATGAAGAGGTGGAATCAGAGCCAGAAGTGTTCATCGGGTCAATCCAGACTGAAGAGGGTATGGACTGAACCGAAGAAATACAAGTTTGTAAGCAGCCAAAATTGTTTGTGAAATTTAAGTTAGATACCGGTGCTCAAGTAAGTGTAATCCCTAAAAATTTTTTTGAACAGATTCCCAATATTACTTTAAAGAAGTCTAACATGAAGCTGTTAGAAATTATAATGGCAGTACACTTAAGAATATAGGAATGTGTTCAACAAATTGTATTTTGTCTAATAAAAAAAAAAGCCCTATTAGATTTTGTAGTAGTAGATACATTACCGAATTTAAGTCCTGCTGTGTTAGGGTTAGATGACTGTAAAAAGTTAGGACTAATTAAAAGAATTAACAACATTGTAGTTAATAACATTTTACAGAAGTATAATGATGTTTTTACAAGGATAGGGTGTCTTAAGAAAAAACACAAGATTGTTATACAGGAAAATTCAGCACCTGTTGTCTTTAATGCTAGAAAAATTCCCTTTTCAATTAAAAGTGAGGTTAAAGTTGAGTTGGATCGTTTAGAGCAGCTAAAAGTTATTGAAAAAGTGTCTGAGCCAACAGATTGGGTACATCCATTGGTAACTGTAAGAAAACCAAATGGAAAAAATTAGATTATGTTTGTGGCCAAAAAAAATTAAATAAATTTATAAAAAGGGAATATTTTCAGATTCCTACAGTTGAAGAAATTATAGCCCAATTGTTAGGGGCAAAAGTGTTTACTCTTTTGGATGCAAATCAGGGTTTTTACCAAATTCCACTGGATGAACCCAGCAAATGGTTATGTACATTTGCCACACCTTTTGGTAGATATATGTTTACAAGGCTACCATTTGGTTTATCATCAGCTCCTGAAGTATTTCAAAAACAATTTAAACAAATATTTGAGGATCTGAGAGGGCAAGTGTCATATATTGATGATTTACTAATTTATGGGAAAAATCAAGAAGAGCATGACCAAAATTTAAGAGCTGTTTTAGATAGGGCTAGAGAAGCTAATATAAAATTTAATTAAAATAAATGCAAGTTTGGGGTTTATAGGGCATATTATAAGTAACAAAGGTGTAAAAGTAGATGAGGACAAAATTAAAAGTATAACTAGTATGCCAGTTCCTCAAAACAGGAAACAGCTTGAGCAATTCCTTGGTATGGTTACATATGTATCAACGTGTGTGCCAAATTTATCAAATCTTACAAATGAATTAAGATTATTATTAAATAAAAACACTGTGTTTTTATGGGATGAAAACCATAATAAAGCATTTAATAAATTAAAAAATGTTTTATCCTCGACACCAGTACTGCAATATTATGATGTAAACAAGCCAGTGGTACTTTCAGTTGATGCTTCAAAAAGTGGCTTGGGGGCGGTTTTATTACAAAATAACTTACCTGTAATATATGCTTCTAGGTCCTTAACAGAAACTGAAAGGAATTATGCACAAATTGAAAAAGAGCTCTTAGCAGTATTGTTTGGTTGCACACGTTTTCATCAATACATATATGGAAAAAAGCTGACAGTTGAAAGTGACCACAAGCCACTTGTATCAATTTCTTAGAAACCTTTAATTAATACACCTTTGCGTTTGCAAAGAATGCTAATTAAATTACAATTATATGACGCAAAAATTGAACATAAACCAGGGTCTCAGATATTTATTGCAGATTGCTTAAGTCGTAACTATTTAAAAGAAATTTTACCCACTGATGAATTAAATCTCTCAGAGATTGAGGCACATATAAATTTAATTCAAAAAATTTTACCTGTTTCAGATGAAAAATTTAAACAATTTCAAGTTGAAACAAAAAACGACTTATGTTTAAGTCAGCTAAATAAATTAGTGAAACAGGGCTGGCCAAATGAAAAGTCAAGATTAAATGATGATTTACAAAAATATTGGGACTACAGAGATGAAATTGTCAGTCTTAATGATATCCTGTTTAAGGGTAATAAAATTATTGTTCCTTTAAAATTAAGAACTGAAATGCTTAATATAATACATTTTAATCATTTAGGCATAACAAAATGTCAATTAAGAGCACGGCAATGTTTGCTTTGGCCTAATATAAATAAAGATATTGAAAACTATTTAAATAATTGTTACACTTGTTTAAATTTTCGTAATTCTAATTCAAATGAACCCCTAATACAATCTGAAATACGTTGTGGGGTATGGGAAGTAGTGGGTACAGATATATTTCAATTTAAATCAAAAAATTACTTGATCGTAATTGATTATTTTTCAAAGTTTCTTGAGGTGGGACCTTTGGAAAATTTGTCGAGTAGGCATACCATTGAGTTGCTTAAGTCGTTTTTTGCGAGGCATGGTATTCATAAAATGATTAGATCAGATAATGGTACCAATTATAGCTCTGACGAGTTTAAATCCTTTGTCAATTCCTGGAAAATAAGTTATGTGACATCCAGTCCTACACATGCACAATCAAATGGAATGGTTGAGAGGTGTATTCAAACATTCAATAATATAATGAAAAAAGCTGAACATGATGACAAAGATCAATACCTTTGCCTTCTTGAATATAGAAATACACCAATCAGCCATGACATTCCTTCTCCTGCAACTTTGTTATTTAACATGAAAGTCAATAGTTTGTTGCCTGAAATAAATATATTTTCTAATAAAAAATCCGGCTATACAGATAATTTTAAAAACAGACAGGCTAAACAAAAAACCTATTTTGACAGTCATGCAAAAAATTTATCAGAATTAAAGGAGGGAGAGGGAGTTAGAGTTCAAAAACCAGACAAATCTGAATGGGTGTCAGGGAAAATAATTAGAAAATTAGATAAACCTAGAACCTATTTAGTTAAGACTGATAATGGAAGTGTGTTAGAAAGAAATAGAAAATATTTGATTAAAGTAAAATAGTGAAAAGAAAGTGATTAAGTTAGATTGTAAGAGTGATGTGACAAGTGATAAAAGACCTAAAAGGGTGAATGTTAAACCCAAAAAACTCTCAGATTTTGAAACAGAAATTTAGGATTAGTTGTAAATAATGAATGTATTATAGTAGTTTAAAAAATATAAATAAATAAATAAAATTAAAAAAAATGCATTTAGGTTAGATTTAGCTAAAGAAGGGAGGTGTAGTAATATGGTATATTTGTGGAAGTGTGAACGCAGCTTTATAAGGTACATTAGACACTACCGATTTGACACATGACAGCGAGATTCTGAGAAATGAACAAGCGTGTTTTTGTAAAAAATTAATTAGTAAATGTTCTTTAAACATCGTGTAAATAACTGTAAATAAAAGTGTAAATAGCAAAACGAGTGTTTAATTGAACTCAAATAAGACACCTAGATCAGTGGTATTCAAACTATGGGTTAGTTTGGGTTAGTTAAATTTCACCAGGGTCGCAAGGTAGATTGAAAGAGCGTTCCCTTGGTGCGCCACTATCAGCTTTCTTTCTTGGCTCATTTTAAGATCTGAAATTATAATCAAACATAGATAACTCTAGCTCATTGATCTCGTTCCTCAATTGCGTACGCCGCGTGTATTTTTTTTAGGCATAGGCCATAGACAAGGAAAGAAAAAGACAAATAACATGGGAAAAAGCCTGTTACCAGCTGCCTCATAAATTACTGGGTAACTTCAATAAATTAATTGAAATTATAAGTAATAAATAATAATTAATAAGTTAAAGTAATTTTCAGTCGTAAAATAATATAGCCATTTTATAGGTAGAGCACAAGAATAATAAATAACCAGAACCCAATCTTTCCTCGTTGCTAAGCATTGGCTGCCGGGACCTTGCACTACTTGATCCGCCGAAATTCCGCCGAAACTCGCCAGTGTCGGCGCTCATAGCCGGATAACAAGCAATGTCTAAGATGCACCCTCTATTACACTCGCGAACAACCACCTAAAAATCGATTTTTATGTAAATGGACCTGGCGCATCCGATTTTGGAGTTCGCCAGGCAATCCAGAATTGCGAAACTGGTCAAAATTGGCCGATTTCTGAAAAATCTCAAATTTTATGTGATATTTTTAATTTTTGCTTATCACTTTATATCTCCCTTACTTTAACTCTTATTGAATTAAAATTTTTAGGAGACTCAATTTGGACATTTGTTATCATGAGTGACATGAGACAAATGCAAAAAAATTTACTGGTCACCAGTTTTATTTTTTTTTAAAGTTGGTGGTACGAAATTTCTTAAAAATGCAGCAACAAATACTCGATCGAGAAAACTTTTTTGCTTTTAGAGATAGATGTATTAGTAAGCGACAAAGTTGTAGCCAAAGAACCGAAAAAACTTTTTTATTTCGGTGATTTCTTTGATAACAACTTTAGTTTTCAAGAAAACGATGCTGCAATAAAACACTTCGACTGCTGCGTCGCAACAGTTGGCTAACGCCATGTCCTAGGTGAGCGATTTACAGTCGACGCGAACGCGAAGCGCTGGCGATGCCGTACGAAAAGTTAATATAGTCGCACGGCATCGCCACTGATTCGCGTTCGCGTTCGCTGCAAATCGCTCACGTAGGACCGGGCGTAACGGGTCGTCCTAGGTGAGCGATTTGCAGCGAACTCGAATCAGTAGCGATGCAGTGCGACTATATTAATTTTTCGTACTGCATCGCCAGCGTTTGCTGCAAATCGCTCACCTAGGACTCCATCTTCCGAAATTCCGCCGAAATTCGCCAGTGTAGGCGCTACGGCTCGGCTGTAGTAAACGGATCGTCTAAAATATGGTAAAATTCTAGCTGTTGGAAATGCGAGATTATACTTTGGATGGATTTTCTCTTGTTGATTGTTTCGTGTTTTAATGGATTTTTGGACGAGTTAACTTATGTTAACACTAAAATCGATTAATAGAGAGTAACCCAAAACCATAAGTTAATAATTTGGCAAAATAAATATATTGGTTAGAAAACAAGTAGTTTTATTTATTAGCATCTTTAAGATCTTAGGAATGATTAAATCGCTGAAAACGCCAGTATAAATAACTACCCGAACATTGATTGAACGACTAACCAAAACTAGCCAAATCTATTAAAATTGATTATAACGTATCGGAACCGGTTCAAATGACTAAGTGGAATAAGTAGATACTAAGTACCACACTTGGACGACTAATCAAAACTTACCTAATCTATACTGATACCTAATCTATTAAAATTTATTATAACGTATCGTAACCATACTGTGATACTCGTGACTTTTCTATTTATAAATATGAATGAATACATATCTTTTTATGTACTATATTAAGAGATAAATGTGCTTATTGGAATTAAAAAAAAAAGTTGGAACCTAGCTCCGCCACAGAACTGGGAAAAATTGGAAGGTCAATGTTTCACTAGTAAAGTGGCTTTGTCTTATTTTCCCTAGGAAAACAAATAAGTGCATATTATTTGCCTTACTAATTGGTAAATAAGTACAGACTTTGAAGAAAATCGTTGAAGCTGTATCCGAGAAAATCGATTTTGTTCATTTTTCTCAAGAGTAAAGGGACTGCACCGATTTTTCACAGAAAAACGGGGTAGTACGTATTATTTGCCTACTAAATTGTAAACATATAGAAAATCTAACGAAAATCGTTAAGGCCGTTTTTGTGTAAACCAATTTTTTTATATTATTCTTTATATAAACTATCCTTAATTGTAATGTTAAAGAAAAAATTTATAAAACGTCTGGAGATATTGTCCCGAAACTCCTAAATAATAATTCTAGTAGAAATCGGCCTAATGGTTTTGGAGAAAAGTTGTGTGACGGACAGAGACACATACACATGGACACAATTTTGTTTTTTTCAGAATTTAATGTTTTTTGGACTCTAGGATCCCCATAATTCATCGAGATTGGCAAAAAGTCGCGACAAGCACATTACACGTGATAAATACTTCTTTATCGATGTTATAAGAGAGAAAGAGTGTAATCAATTTTAATAGATTTGGTGAATTTTGGTTAGTCGTCTAATCAACTTTCGGTTAGTTTTACTTAGTTTCAAATTATTTCACTTATTTGAGCGGGTTCCGATACGATATAATCAATTTTAATAGATTTGGTTAGTTTTGGTTAGTCGTTGAAGCAACTTTCGGTTAGTTCGGCATAGTCTCAACTTATTTTAGTCATTTGAACCGGTTCCGATACATTATGAAAATTTTTAATAGATTTGGTTACTTTTGGTTAGTCGTTGAAGCAACATTCAGTTAGTTTCACTTAGGCTCAACTTATTTTAGTCATTTGAACTGCTTATAACAGATATATCATTAACATGCAAAACAATCTATTAATTTAGTTTATAAAAAGATAGGCATTCATTTTTACAAATAAAAAGTCACGAGTATAACGGTACACGTAATAGAAGTGAATACTTATTAATCGAGTCTCAACTTATTTTATTTATTTGAGCCGGTTCCGATACATTATAATCAATTTTAAAAGATTTGGTTAATTTTGGTTAGTCGTCTAATCAACTTTCAGTTAGTTTCACTTAGTCTCAACTTATTTTAGTCATCTGAACCGGTTCCGATACATTGTGAGAATTTTTAATAGATTTGGTTACTTTTGGTTAGTCGTCGAAGCAACTTTCGGTAAGTTTAACTTAGTCTCAACTTAGTTTACTTATTTGAGCCGTTTGCGATATGTTATAATCAATTTTAGTAGATTGAATTAGTTTGGGTTAGTCGTCCAATCAACTTTCAGTTAGTTTTACTTAGTCTTAACTTATTTTACTTATTTGTGCCGATTCCGATATGTTATAATGAATTTTAATTGATTTGGTTAGTTTGGGTTAGTCGTCTAATCAACTTTTGGCTAGTTTCACTTAGTATCAACCTATTTTACTTATTTGAGCCGGTTCCGATACGTTATAATCAATTTTAATAGACTTGGTTAGTTTGGGTTAGTCGTCCAATCAACTTTCGGTTAGTTTATTCTCAACTACAGTTCAGCACTGTATAAACAATGGTTCAGCTATCCCGCCTTTCGTACTATTTTCTTAATAAGATGGATAATATTAAATCAGTCAAAATGCAGTAAGCACGCTCATGGAATTCTGGCTGTGACGTGGACTGAAGGTCACCCAGCGCTTTTAGTCAATATACACGGTGACAGTTGAGAGTTTGGATTCTGGTTATTTATTATTCTTGTGGGTAGAGTATGAAAAATATATTACCTACGCCTCGATAATTAAATAAACATCCCTACCATGATATACTCAGAGGTAACACAATATGTACATTATTATTAAAACAAGAAATATGCAAATAAACTACAAGGTCAGCAGACAATAATTACCTGTGAAATGAAATTCCAGGCTCCTTCTTCTCACTTCGACTCTTGCAACCATATGCCGAACAATTTACCATTATGAATGTTAGTTTTTATCTCTCTTTGTTCCAAAACTCAGAAAATAACTGCAAAATGGCACCGCCAGAACAATAGATGTGTTTGCCACATAAATAATGGCCGCCGCTCTGAAAAGGCTTCAATTTCAGTACATTGGCTTAATGTCATGCGCGGTATCCTTACTCTTACCTAATCTAAGGCATAGGCTATATGCCCGTCCAGACGGATGAAACTAATTTTGTCCGTCCAACGATTTGTATCAGGGGAGGGCGGGAATTTAAAAGAGGACTGTTAATTTCACGCATAACCCTCCGCCCGATTCGCTCACTACTTGGGCGCAATTAAACGAAAGTAACCCAAATTGTGATTTTAGTGTCCTCCTTTCGGGGGACGGATGGCTTTGCTGCAAGGCAATTCGCCAAAACTAGCCCAAACTAACCCAAGTTTAAAAAATAAACAAATATAACCTTAAAAAAAAAGTCCTGCCACCGACGGAAATCGAACCGCGTGTCCCCGTATCACCAGCCACTAGACGTGTCGTGACCACTGCCCTAGATGATTTTCTGTGGCTATATTTAAAAGCAATGCTTATTTCCACAGGCCTCCTAATATCGATGCTCTGAAAAATCGTATAAGATTTGAAATTCGACAAATCCCACCTTCTTTCATTCGAAACGTGTAATAAGAGTTCATCTATCGGTTATGATATTGCCAGAAAATTAACGGACAACAGGTTCAGCATTTACCTTAAAAAGTGTCACTTGGAATATTGTTTTTAAAAATTCAGTGAACTGGTTAGGTTTGCTTAATTTTTCGGTCGTAATAATTCCCTGATAATTTTAATAATATCATCTGTAAGTGCCATTGAATAGATCTTTTATTTATAGTATGGCAATACATCACATCAGAATATAAAATAGTTCCAATAAGTAGTAAACAAAAGCAACACAACATTCAATTAGAAAACAAACAAATACAAAGAAAGATTACAAACATTTAAATATCGAATAGATTTGACCGCACTGATGTCTGGTGCATCCAGGAAATCGTGGAAGGGGACAGCATATGATATTAGAGGGCATGCTTCCACTATGTGCCGATAGGTTTGTCTCCCGGCGTTGCAGTCGCAATCCGGGGAAGGCGTTTTACCCCATTTAAACATCGCGTCAGCGCATCTTCCGTGATTCGTCCGTATTCTGTTCAACGTTGACTATGTTTTTCGTGGCATGTCAAAGCCGGGTGGTTTTTGTGTTAAAGGCGGCATATACTGTCCGTTGTCCGGCAGCTTTAATTCCAATTCTCTCTTCCATGACTCGGTGAGGTTAAAAGCATTTTGGTGTAGAGTTTCTGCTGTGACTAATGCAGGATATCTCGAGCGGAGTCTATTCCTTTCGAGGTCAGGGACGCCCAGTGTATGGGCAGTTGGGGCTTGCTTATAGTTTTCCTGTATTCCCTAGAGAGTGCGTTCTGTCTGCGCAGATGTGGCGGAAGAATATGGTTTAATATGGGAAGCCATTGAGTGGGAGCTGATTTTATTGTTCCGGATATGATACGCATCGTGTTGTTCAAATGGACGTCCACTTTTCCTGAGTAAGTACTGTTGAACCACGCCGGGGCACAGTATTCAGCAGCAGCAGAGTAAACCAACCCCAGTGCGGAGGAGCGTAAGGTGCTAGCAGTGGAGCCCCAGGTAGTACCACATAATTTGTGGAGGATATTATTCCAGCTTAGCTGCTGTTTGGGTGAGGTGCTTCTTAAAGGACAGAGTCCTATCCAGAGTAATTCCCAGGTATTTTGGGGTAAAGTTATGAGTGAACAAGTTACTCTCAGAGGTTATGTGCCGTTCTTTATTGGCTTGTTTATTACTTAGATGAAAGCAGCTGACTTCGGTCTTCGCTGCGCTTGGCCACAGCCTCCACTTGCGAAAGTATTTCCCCAGTATAGCTAGGTCTCTCATCAAAGTGACCTCTGTCTCTTCAATATGTTTATGTCCAGTAGCTATCGCCCAGTCATCTGCATACCCAAATTTTTTTGCTGATGTTGCCGGCATATTGGCGATCTATAGGCTAAAAAGCAATGGAGCTAATACGGATCCTTGGGGAAGGCCGTTGTTGAGTTTCATTTTTTGCTGCCCTTCTCGCCCAGTTTTACTTGAAAGGATCTGTTTCGGAGCATGTTGTCGATCTGGTTGACGATTTTTTCGGCAGGGTACTTCTTTAGCGAGCTTATGGAGACCGTGTCTTCAGACTGTATCGTAAGCCGCGGTCAGGTCAATAAAAGCAACTGATGTTTTTACTTTACGTTGGAATCCTGCCTCGATGTGAGTCCTTAATAAAATAAAATAAAAATAATATAAAATAATCTTTATTGTATTATAAAAGCAAGACAAATAGTGGAGATTACCGATAAGCGTATTTTAATAACCACCAAACAACACAAATTGTATAAAATATAAAATAATCAACAAAAAATACAAAAATAACTAACAAATGACATTAACGACTAGACAGGTATAGCATATTATCACAAATACATTTTTTTACATTATATTTAAAGGCACTTAAACTTAATTGCTTGTAGCTGCCCAGCAGTTGATTATATATATGAGCTACCAAATATTAAAAACTAGATTTGAAGAATTCAGTCTTATGTGACGGGATTGATAATGCATCCCTTGACCTTATGCTCACACGATGCACATATCCTCTTAGATTAATCAAGTCAAAGAGATAAAGTGGTTGTTCTGTGCAAATCACCTTATGAATAAGGCAACTCAGGTGAACATAACGCCTTTGTATCATATTGCATTTATAAACTTCTGAGATATCCTCACTAACATGGTCCCTCCTCCTCAAGTTATTCACAAAACGAATGCAGAATTTCTGTATTTTTTTAGTCTTATAGCTATTGTAATTCGCCAAGTAAGGGCCATAAACAATGTTAAGTTAGCTTGGTATTGACAGTATCAAGCTCTCTGTTACTAATTTCTTAGCACTAGAAGATTTCGATATTCATAAATTGATTTTAATTTAAAATATGACCTTTGACAAACCTTATTTACATGAGAGTTAAAAGTTAGTTTAGTGTCCATAAACAAGCCAAGATTTTTGAATTCACTAGTCCATTGAATTGTGGCATTTCCCAACCAGACAACCAAAGATGTGGAGTCAATATTTGTACGCGTATACAGAATTGCCTGCGTTGAAACACAGCCAATTTGAGTCAGACCAAGTTTTGATTGTGACGAGATCGCTGGAGATATTAGAGTGTAGGGAGAAAGTATTAGAATCACTCCAAGTTATGCTTGTGTCATCAGCAAAGCGATAAATTTTACCATTGATTTTTAGGTATGTAATGTCATTAATATATATTAGAAAAAGGATAGGCCCGAGAACAGAGCCCTGTGGAACTCCACTGGTAATTAATCTGCAATAAGAATCAGAACCGTTCGCTCTAACAAACTGCTGTCTATTTTCAAGATAAGATTGAAACCAGTTCGAAGGAATACCACGGATTCCATAAAAATTTAGTTTTCTCAACAAGATGTCATGACACACACAGTGAAACACTTTAGCGTAATCACAGAAGACTGTAGCAGTGGGGAGATTGTTGTTAAGGGATGAGTA
Organism: Pissodes strobi; assembly: GCA_016904865.1. Taxonomy (NCBI): domain Eukaryota; kingdom Metazoa; phylum Arthropoda; class Insecta; order Coleoptera; family Curculionidae; genus Pissodes; species Pissodes strobi. The sequence continues at coordinate 95,026 of MU183901.1, read as the reverse complement.
AACATCGTGAAGCAACGAGAACATGGCGTCATTAGTACACTTGTTTGGTAAAAATCGGAACTGTTCCGGGGACAGTATGCCATGTCTAAGGAGAAATGGCATGAGGCGATTTTTTAATAACTTTTCAATGATTTTAGAGAGTACTTACTCTTTATGCTGCTCATTACCTGAAGAAGTTCAAGGTTGGTCACGGGTCTTAGGAAAAAACTATCAGCGACTTTATTAGAAAGAGGAAGAAACGAAAAAAGGTCGAGAGAAGGAGAAATACCAGAGGTAACATTTTTGCTCACGTTGACAAAATATTCGTTTAAATCATTTGATTTTGGCATGCTCTGATTTGCGGAATTTGTTTTGCCGCTAAGATCGTTAATAATGGACCAGGTCTCCTTGGATACGTTTTCAGCAGTTGATAAAAGATTTTGATAATATAGTTTCTTTGCTGCCTTGATAAGTTTTAGGTAGATCTTCCTATAATTCGAAATGCATTCAAGAACTTGAATGGAGTTAGTGAATTTTTTTATGTATGAGAGGGAACGCATATTTTTTGCAGATATGCGCAGTCCTTTCGTGGTCCATGGTTTGTGACGTTTAGGTTTAATGGATTTAAGAGGGAAGGCTTTATTGAAAACATTTATAATTTTATTTAAGAAATCACTAAAGTCAGAATCAAGTTCACCTGATTCAAAATTCCAGTTTGTGTTTAGGCAAAGGTTACGAAAGGATGAAAAATTGGAGGCTGAGAAGATTCTACCTAGGTGGCGAGTTTTTTTTGAGGGCCTATACGAAATATTGAATTTGGAGATTACTGCCTCATGATCAGAGAGACCCGCGCTAGTTACTGTCGATTGGACATCAGTTGAAGAAAAGTCGGACGCTACATAGTCAATGATAGAAGAGGAATTGTTAGAAATCCGAGTTGGAGAGGTTAAATGCATTGAAAGACCAAAAGAGTCAAAAATAGAAATTAATGATTTTTGGGCAGCACAAGCGGTAGCGTAGTCAATATTTAAATCACCGCACAAAATTTTCTTGCTTTTAACCGGCAGACCGTCTAGCAAGCTTAGCAGGTTATTAAAGAACAATTGCACATCGGAATTTGGCGCTCTATATATGCAAATTACGTGTAAATCAAAGTTGTTATTGTATACAATGGAAAATTCAAAATAGTTATCCGATTGGAGATGATCAAATTTAGTTACAGGGGAAAAGCCCTCGTTCAAGGAAAGAATCAGTGTTTCCCCATGAGCCGAGTTTTTCCGATTATATCTGGCTATTGTGGAATACTTTTCAACATAAAGCTGTTCATTCTCACTCAGCCAGTGCTCTGTAATTGCAACTAGTTGGGGAAACCCTGATTCCTCCAAAACAAAAACAATTCATCAGTCTTATTTCGCAATGAGGCAACATTAATAAGAACCATACTAAACCTGGCGTCAGGATTAGAGGAATCTAGTCGCTCAGGACACGCCATGCTGCTTAAAAATTTTTCTTCGGGGAACCACTGGAGAAGTATTTTTGGTGACCCTCTCTGGACTTCTGAAGCTGAATCGTCCTCTCGCAAACAACATGGGATCTGTAGGAACAAAGATCTTCTTCCACTTTAGTGTGTTTAAACCCATATGCAGCATAAAAGTCGTGGTAGACCTTACGTAATATGTCATCCTGGATTGGCAGTCCTTCAGATGCTAGGAATAATCTGATGCTTATGTTGGTAAATCTCTCATAGCATACCGAGGCAGGTTGGTCATACAAATAGGCAAGGTACAACCTAATGGCTCTGAAGATGGCAGGTTCCCTTAGCCTTGCCATAAGGAAACGATTACTAGAGTCGTTAGACTTACTGGCGGCCTGTGTTAATTTAACTGTTGGGGGAGTCAGCGGGTCCAGAGAGAAGGATGGTTTATGGGGTGATTCGTTAGACAGTTTAATTTCGATATCGCTCACAAGGGCATTAGATTTGCAAGCAGCGATAGCTTGTTTGTCAGAAGTTACTGTAGTTACCTTGTGCGCGTTAGCTTCACTGACTGGAGAGGGAAAGGCCCCCAGGTCGGACTGCTAGTCACTTTCGCCTTGGTGGAGGGAGTTAGATAGAGCTCTGTAGTTTTTTTAGTTTTGTAGTTTTCTGAGGGATTTCAGATTCCGATGACCATCTAACTTGAGCCCCGGGTGGCCAGATATTGATGCCAAACAAATTCTCAGCGGACTTTCTTGATAGGGTCCCTATTTTAAATGTAGTTCCTATGGAGTCATTGCACTGACTGACCAGGTTATAGCATCGAATAAAGAAGGGGACGGAAGTATGCTTATAGGTTCTATTTCACTAATAGTTGTAGGTTTATTTATCTTAGGAAGAGGGGAAACAAGAAACATCTTCCATATAACAGGTACGGAACCTGTCTCTAAGGAAAAATTAATTATGTGAACAAGTGGTTTAATGTAGTGTGGCATAGAGGACTTAAGCATTCTTATAGATATATCATCAACCCCAATTGCACTACTCTTAATACTATACACAATCTTTATTACATCTTCCTCACCAATAAGTCTAAACTTAAATGGTTCCCAATCACATGATGAATTGAGAAAATCCGCAATTAGTTCTGGATCAGTAGTAGTATTAGATACCTGGTCCAAAAAATGATGATTTATTAGATTTGGGTCTCTTGTTTGGTATTTCTGTAACTGCCTTATTAGTGATTTTCCAATTAGATATATTTTTCCAAATACTCCTACTTTTATCTGGACCCACACATTTATTGGAGGGTATCAAGAAAACACTCCGTATTTCAGAAATTAGATCAGTGAAGGTAATACGTTCGGTTCGAGGTTTAAGCGAAGGTTATTTGTATTACCTGGTACCCGTAATATTATTGTTTCAATTCATCGAACGCGCCGCTACCAAACGCAGACAGCAAGGATGACTTAACCTTGACGACCTTGCACTGTTATTATAATAATATATACAAGTCTTGAACCTACATCAACTCGATATAGATAGGAGATTAGAAGACTGAGGGAATCAATATTAATTAGTATAAGCAGTATTATACAACATAATATAATGATAATCATAGCGAGAATCTTAAGTAATAATTAATGTACGTAGTTAATAGGAATATAAGCTATGTAACGTAACGATCTTACATAATCACTCTAAAGATGAATACAGAACTCAAATATTACCTGGAGTATTATTCAAATGAATAAAACAGTTCTACATTATCTATTTGCAAGGAAAAATAAGTTTTCTTTTCCGACTTAATGGCAAATGAAACATAATTTTTGAGTTCTATGTAATATTTTCTGGATTGCAAAGTTTTTAATATTTTTTATGTACAAAAGGCATTATTTTTTAAATCATTGATTTTTTTGAGATTATAGGTCAGCCAGACAGGTTTAGATTTTCTCAGCTTAGAATTAGTCTTAGGACAGTATTCATCAAAAAAAGACAATATACAATTATTAAATATAACCAGTTTGTTATTAATATCATCAGCAATGTAAAGGTTGTGCCAGTTAATGGCTTGTAAATCATTTTGAAATTCATCAGAGGAAGACATTCTTAAATCTCTACGTTCTACTATGTTGTTAGTAATTTTTGGAATTTCACAATCAACAATACAAAAAAAAAGCCTCGTGATCTGTTCTTATAGGGTCACAGGGCATCACGCCACTATCTAATAAAGAATTTTGATCATTTACCAAAATCAGATCAATTAAAGTTTCATTATTTTTTGTCACTCTAGTTGAGTTATTAATTATTTGATGCAATGAAAATGTGTGAGAATATCAGAGAAAAATCTATATTCATTGCTACTTTGGTTGAAGAAATTTATATTAAAATCACCCATGCATATGAACAGATCGCTTTCAAACATTAATTCTGGAATAAAATCATCAAAAAATTTGGCTTGCTATACAGTACTGATGGCTGTACTGAGTACTGTGATAGTTAGCTTTTTTTAGCTTAAACCTAATCCACAAATGATCTATTCCACTATCACTCCTCCTACCTGATGTTTCAATTAACTGTGGTTTAAAAGTATTATGTACATAGAATGCAACACCACCACCTCTACCATTTCGGTCCTTTCTATAAAGAGCATAGTTTTGTATGGAATAGTTCTCTGTTAAAATTTCACAATTAAGCCAAGTTTCTGAAATAGCAATAATACCACCGTCTATAGATATTGTAATAAGTCCGCTCACTCCAACGTGCCGTGGAAAATACTGCCGTTGACCTTGAACACACTCGGCCACTGTACAGCAAACGAATGGGTGCAGCTACGGTGTACGATCAATATGAACTGCCGCTCGATTATTTTTATACGGGGAGCGTTCTATTAGGAATAAATAATATGAATATGATTACGTATTAATGTTTGGATTATTTATTTGTTATGAACAACTATTGACATTCTCTGTCTCATTTATAGCTCATTAATGATACTACTTTGTAATAGTTATTTAGTATTATAATAAATAAGTAAATAATAAACGAAATATTATCTACGATATGGATAAAAATACCAGTAGGTACAACTGGTATTGTTTAATTACGAACACAAGTTACAAAATATAACAGCAAAATAGCGACTGGCTCATATGAATAAGACAGAAGCAAATGCTTGTGCTTAAGTTTTTTGAGATAAACATATTCAGCTTTAATGCAGCAAAAAGAGACGGAGGTAGAGTAAAAGCATTTGCTACACTTTATTAATTTCTTTAATTGGAACAATTTTAACCTGATATTTTCGACTGTCGATAGTATGGATATTTTATTACATTTTGTTATTAATATGACAAATGCGTTGTCAAAGTGGATGTCGTCTTTAACAAAAAAAAAATTAAAACACCAACTCACCTATGCCACACCCATAACTTAACCCAAACATTAAAAGTGTTTTCCATCTAAGGTTTTTTTATTCTTAATTAGTGGTTAAAACAGCGATCAAACTTACTTATACTTATATATAACTCAACTTATATATATAATTTGGGTGAAGGTAAGTATTAGAAATCCACAAATTTTACGCTATTTTGATATTCTTTGGATTCATGAAAGTGATTTTTCAAAGCCATGCATGTAACGACACGTTTTGGAATTTTCGTCTCGCAAGAGAGATAAAGTATATGACTCTCTCTCTCCCTCTTTCTCTTTTATGGAATCGGTAAAGACTTAATCAATTTTTATGAGACGAAGTGAAACTAACCGAAAGTTGATTCGACGACTAACTCAAAACTAACCAAATCTATTAAAATTGATTATAACGTATCGGAACCGACTCAAATGACGAAAGTTGATTAGACGACTAACCAAAACTAACCAAATGTATTAAAATTGATTATATCGTATCGGAACCGATTCAAATGTCTAAAATAAGTTGAGACTAAGTGAACCTAACCGGATGTTGATTCGATGACTATCCCAAAATAACCAAATTTATTAAAATTGATTATAACGATCGGAACCGACTCAAATGACTAGAATAAGTTGAGACAAAGTAAAACAAACTGAAAGTTGATTCGGCGACTAACCCAAACCAACCAGATCTAATAAAATTGGTTAGAGCATATCGGAACCTGATCAAATGACTAAAATAAGTTGAGAGAAAGTGAAACTAACCGAATGTTGATTAGACGACTAACTAAATGTATTAAAATTGCATATAACGTATCGAAAGTTCAAATGTCTATAATAAGACGAGACTACTTGAAACTAACTGAAAGTTGATTCGGCGACTAACCCAAAGTAACCAAATCTATTAAAATTGGTTATAGCGTATCGGAACCGCATCAAATGACTAAAATAGGTTGAGACTAACCCAAACTAACCAAATCTATTCAAGTTGATTATAACGTATCGGAACCGACTAAAATTACTAAAATAAGTTGAGACTAAGTGAAACTAACTGAAATTTGATTAGACGACTAACCAAAACTAACCAAATCCATTAAAATTGATTATAATGTACTGGAACCGGCTCAAAAAAGTAAAATAAGTTGAGACTCGCTAACGAAGTATTCACTTCTATCTTCTAAATCATTAAAAACTTGTGTACAAATCTGCTGTAATTGCTACTGCCGACTTTCAATGTATTGTTTTGTTTTTATTTAAATCTAACAGACGGCGCATGACAGGTTTGTAGACAAGGCTGTGCCAGATTTATTCTTTAATTCTATATGATTTTAAATTAAAATGGTACATTTCTCTGTTTGATAATTTTATGTTAGTGAATAGTTGTGTTGTGCTGAATTTAAAATATATATCTATATAATATCTATTATTCCTGAAATTATTATTTTATATAACTTATTAAAGCGAGGCAAAGCGATAGTGATATTAAGCTGATAAGAATTGATATTATTCATTGCTCTATATAAAAGGTCGAAAAGGGGATTTGGGGAGCACGATTATTTCTCTTGCTGACTATAGCTATTTTATTTCCTTATATTCCTTGCGTTTCTATACAAGCGTCTAGCGTCTGCGGTATAACAATTTGCAATCATGCGCAGTTGCGTCTCAGGATCAGCTTTTGTGCTTGTGATACTACGGCCCGGGTTCGATTCCCGTCGGTGACATGTTTTATTTTTATTTTTTTGGTTATATTTGTTAGTTGGGGTTAATTTTAGTTTAGTGTTAGGCAGGGTAGGTCAAGCGTGTAGTGCGCCCGTCTCAATGCGCTTGTTTGATTCATTAAAGTTAGTTTCGATTATGTTTGCTTAATCTGGGATACTGAAGACAAGCGCGCGTAGTGAGGTACACAGTACACGTGATTGAAGTGAATACTTCTCAAGTTTCAACTCATTTTATTTATATGAGCCGGTTCCGATACGTTTTTATAATCAATTTTTATACATTTGTTTAGTTTTGGTTAATCGTCTAATCAACTTTCTGTTAGTTTCACTTAGTCAACTTATTTTAGTCACTTGATCAGGTTCCGATATGCTATAAGCAATTTTAATAGATTTGGTTAGTATGGTTATGGGCCGAATCAACTTTCAGTTAGTTTCACTTTGTATCAACTCATTTTAGTCATATCAACCGGTTCCGATAGGTTATAATCAATTTTAATAGATTTGGTTAGATTGGGTTAGTTGTCGAATGAACTTTCGGTTAATTTTATTTAGTCTCAACTTATTTTAGACTTTTGAACCGGTTCTAATACGTTATAACCAATTTTAATAGATTTGGTTAGTTTGGGTTAGTCGCCGAATCAACTTTTAGTTAGTTTCACTTTGCCTCGACTTATTTTAGTGAATTCAACCGGTTCCGCTAGGTTATAATCAATTTTAATAGATTTGGTTAGTTTGGGTTAGTCATCGAATCAACTTCCGGTTAGTTTCACTTAGTCTCAACTTACTTGAGACATTTGAAACGGTTCCGATACGTTCTAATCAATTTTAATACATTTGGTTAGTTTTGGTTAGTCGTCTAACCAATTTTCAGATAGTTTCACTTTGTTTCAACTTATTTTAGTCATTTCAACCGGTTCCGGTAGGTTACAATCAATTTTAATGGATTTGGTTAGATTGGGTTAGTCGTCGAATCAACTTTCGGTTAGATTCACTTTGTCTCGACTTATTTTAGTAATTTGATCAGGATCCGATATGCTATAATCAATTTTAATAGATTTGGTTAGTTTCGGTTAGTCGCCGAATCAACTTTCAGTTAGTTTCACTTTGTCTCAACTCATGTTAGTCATATCAACCCGTTCCGATAGGTTATAATCAATTTTAATATATTTGGTTAGATTGGGTTAGTCGTCGAATCAACTTTCGGTTAATTTCACTTAGTCTCAACTTATTTTAGTCATTTGCGCCGGTTCCGTTTGGTTATAATCAATTTTAATAGATTTGGTTAGATTGGGTTAGTCGTCGAATCAACTTTCGGTTAATTTAACTTAGTCTCAACTTATTTTAGTCAATTGCGCCGGTTCCGTTTGGTTATAATCAATTTTAATAGATTTGGTTAGATTGGGTTAGTCGTCGAATCAACTTTCGGTTAATTTAACTTAGTCTCAACTTATTTTAGACATTTGAACCGGTTCTGATATGTTATAATCAATTTTAATAGATTTGGTTAGTTTGAGCTAGTCCCCGAATCAACTTTCAGTTAGTTTCACTTTGTCTCGACTTATTTTAATAGATTCGGTTAGTTTGGGTTAGTCGTCGAATCAACTTTCGGTTAGTTTCACTTAGTCTCAACTTATTTCATACATTGAACCGGTTCCGATACGTTAAATCAATTTTAATACATTTGTTTTTTTTTTTTGGTTAGTCGTCTAATTAACTTTCGGTTAGTTTCACATAGTCTTAACTTATTTTAGTCATTTGATCCGATTCCGATACGCTATAACAAATTTTAATATATTTGGTTAGTTTGGGTTAGTCATCCAATCAACTTTCGGTTAGTTTCATTTAGCCTTACTTATTTTAGTCATTTGAACCGGTTCCGATGCGTTATAATCAATTTTAATAGATTTTGTTGGTTTGGGTTAGTCATCCAATCAACTTTCGGTTAGCTTCAATCACTTCGTCTCATAAAAATTGAATAATTCTTTACCAATTCCATAAGAGAGAAAGAAGGAGAGATCACGTGTAGTTACATAACAGTCATCAACAGTACAATAAGAAAAACTACCCTTAGCCATCTTAACCATATATATTATTTAAATAGCGTAAATCGTGCGAAAACTATTCCGTAAAAATAAATTCACACCGTCCGATCGCGAAAGTACTTGCGAAAATTGAGTCACGGCTAAGCCGTGACATTGACGTGTAGCCGATGGGTGAGGGATTGGCGCAGGCAGGAGGGAAATTTTCCGCGGCACGCTCGAGTGAGCGGACTTATTAGAATATCTATAGACGGTGATAATACTATAATCCATATTTTCAACAAATGTTCGCACATCATCAAACTTGTTACAGATTGACCATGGGTTAAGGTGCACAAGCTTTAGTAGGTTCTTTGCAGTAGTCTTGGTTGGCGTAGGTGCAGGATCGTGTGCTCTCCACTCATCAGAAATCTCTATTTTCTGTATCGGCGATAGGGGGGGTCGTGAAAAATTCTTGTTTTGCAAATTGGTCTGACTTTCTCTGTTGCTTTTTGGCTTGTATAAAGCCACGTAACAACCATCTGGCCAGAATTGATCACTCAAATACCTATCCTTTACCTCCTCCGGCACTCCCAACTCAAAGCTAGCACTTCTAGGGTTTGAGAACCTGGAAGGCAGTTTTTGACATTGGTATAAACCAGCAAACTTGGTATCAAGCACTTTAAAATGTCCTATGCGTCGGTATTAACATCAAAATTTGAAATATATATCCATGTCAGTTTTGCCAATCGTTCACCGATATTCTTGTTGGCAACTTTTAATTTAAGATTTTCTGGACCAGTACAAATTCTACCTGATGAACTAACATTCTAAGAGACTCCAACTGCAGCTGGTTTCAAAGCATTTCAAGTTGCTGGCCCAAACTGTATGTTCACAGCTTGCAGAGTTTCTTGACCTTCAACAATTGGATTTATATTTTTACATACATTTGGAGTTTCTGTAAGAAATTTTACTAGCTCAGTGTTAGTACCTTTAATTGCACAAACAACCGAGTCTAGTGTTTGGGCAATTTGATCTGTTTGATTATCCAAATGTTGTTGTATCACTGATGTAATTTGCTGCGTATCAGGTTGCAAAGCTTTCATCTGACTACAGTTTTCAGATTCTCTTGTGCAGAATTTAATTTTTTCAATCGCTGCCTCCAAAGCCTCTAGCTTATTAGTTTGATTATTTTAACTAGCCGTCATTTGATTTGCTTTCAGTTTAGAAACTTTGGATGAAACAGAGGAAATCTGACCTTTCAATTGTTCTATCTCCTTCAAAGCCACCGGAAATTGTTTAAAGTCAACCAGGCAATCAGGATATAGATGAACAAGTGTGAGAGTTAGGCTAGGAATAACTCTGATTTCTTGAGCCTGTGTTTTGATGCATTCTTGACAAATAACCCGATTACACACATCACATGGGTATCCAAATCGACTTGAGTTCTGCTTGTCTTCTTTAAAAACGCAACTCAGTTTACATTTATAGCATTTGCCTGTCATATTTTCTGAAGCAACATGTTGCTCTGTGGTCTGCAAAGTAGTTGATAAAACTATAACGGATTTAGCTTATCCTGTGCAGTAAGTAATGAAAGGAAGATGAAACTCAAATTAGCCTCACTTTGTTCTGTCAAAATATAACGTGCAAAATATGTTTTGTTATGATTTTCAAATTAGAATTTGTAAAGCAAGAAGTGGATACAGGAGATTGCCTTCACTCACAGTTGAAGCACTACCAATATAAAACAGTTTCCAATGTCACTTTCAAAATGAAATGGAGAGAAATTACTATTTTTATTAAAAACTTAGGAGACAAATAAATAATGTTTCTTTACCGCCACTGTTGCGCGCGAAACTTAATGATAGAACCTGATCAGCACAGCTTCGTTCAGGGCGAAAACCAGCTTGTTCTATAGGTATGCACTCTAGAATTTTTGGGCTAATTCTGTTGTAGATTAATCTCTCGAGCAGTTTGTAGATTAAGCTCAGTAGTGCGATTGGGCGGTAGCTTTATGGCATATCGCTGGGTTTACCAGGCTTCAAGATGGCTATGATTTTTCCCCATTTAAGCAACTGGAGAATGGTGCCTGATTGAATAACGTTGGTGAAGAAGCGTATTAACCACCTTTTTGTAAATTCTCCGCAGTTCAAGAGGAACTCTAGTGGATGCCGTCAAAACCTGGGGCCTTGCCAGCTTTAATCTGAATAGATTTTGAAATGTTAGGATAGGAAAGTAAAGTTCTTTTTCCTTTGCCTTCAAAGGGTAATAAGGTAACTTGGTAAAAAACCCGATTTTCAATATTATTGCTCCTATAGCTTAAAAACCGTTGACTTTAGATATATATGGTTTGCTTCACAAAATAATTTTTTGTGGAGAATCGACAAATGAGATAATATACCATTTAACGTACTGAAATTTTGGAGTGTAACTTTATCTTAGGTCAACTTCTGAATGTATCAAAAGAAAACCGAGAGGCGCAACCATAAATATACTATCCGACAGTCAGGCGTCTTTAAAGGCACTAGCCTCGTGCGAATTTGACCCAAAGCTTGCCTGGGAATGCCGGAACGCTCTTAACCAACTGACTAAAAATAACAGAGTCACTCTGTTGTGGGTGCCAGGGCACAAAGGAGTGGAAGGCAATGAAATTGCCGACCAATTGACCAGAGAAGGAGCGCAGAGTTCATTCTACGGACCTGAACCATTCTGTGGCACCACCAGAGGACACCTCGGAGAGGATCTCAATAAGTGGGAAAAAAGGCAGAAAGAGGCCTACTAGAGAAACACTCCAGAACAACGACAGGCGAAAAGGTTCATATCGCATTCGCCTGAATACACTAAGAAGCTACTAGAGCTCCATAAAAACGATCTAAGACGGGTCACGAGCTTCCTAACAGGTCATGGACCATGGAGATACCATCTCCACAACATGGAAAAGACTGAGGATCCACGTTGTAGATTTTGCAACTCAGCAAACGAAACTGCGGAACACATTCTTTGCGAATGTAGAGAACTGACCCGTTAAAGGCTAAAATATCTGGAATATCTGGAAGGAGTATAGTATGTAATACCAAGGATATTACACAACTAGCCCCTAGAAATATCCTAAACTTCGCGAAAAGTGCAGGCATTTCTGGGAAAATCTAAAGCAGGGTAGTCACAAAAGACCTTTTAGGTCTAAGTGAAATAGGGCTGAAAAGCCGAGCGACCCCTTTACATACAATACAATAGGTCAACCTGTACAGGATGTTCCAACGAGAACTGAATAGGTGCTTATTTTTGACCTTCTCCGTATTTTTAAAACAAACCAAAATAGCCATTCGATGCAATTTTCTGCTAAATTTAGAAATTAAACCAAAAAACGTTTGAACCAAAAACAAAAAACTTACACCATAGCTGCTTTTCTGATCTTAATTGGGAGACAATAAGGGTACTGTCATCTGCAAAGCTGTAAACAGGATTATTGGTTTCGGTCAGCAGGTCATTAATATAGATGAGGAATAGAGTTGGTGAAAGTATTGCGCCCTGAGGCACTACCGCATTAATGGTAAATAATATTTACCATTAACTGTAACGCGCAGAGATCGGTTCTTAAGGAAACTGGCAAGCCAGCTGCAGAGAGGCGCTGGCAGTCCGAAGGACGGCAGTTTGTTGAGCAGTCCGTGATACCAAACTGTGTCAAATGCCTTCGAAATATCCAACGCAATCGCTCGAGATTCTCCGGTTCTCAATTGCCCTACTCCATATATGAGTGACATAGGCCAATGATATATATTTTGTCGATCTCTGTTTGCAGAAGCCGTATTGTTTATCGGTAATTATTCTGTTGGTCTCTAGGTACTTGAGTAGATGCTGATTGACTACACGTTCCATGACTTTGAAGATTATTGGAAGCAAGGCAATTGGGCAATAGTTTGAGGGCGTGGTTTTGTTGCCTTTTGTACTCGAGCGACTTTCCAAGAAGATGGGTAAATCTCTTCTCGGTAAAGCAGGGAAAAAAGTGGGCGATAGTTTGAGGGCGTGGTTTTCTTGCCTTTTTTTGGAACAGGTTGCACTCGAGCGACTTTCCAAGAGGATGGGTAAATCCCTTTTCTGTAAGGAAGAGAAAAAAGCCTGGAAAAAACGGGTGTTAGTTCGTTGGCGCAGTTTTTTAACATGATGGCAGGTATTTCAGCCGGCCCTGATGCCTTTTGCGTATCTAGCTCTTTAAGGATTTTACGAATATCGCAGTGGTGAAACTTAACTTTTGTCATGGTAGTGTTTATGTTGGATATGGTGAAAGGAGCCATTGCCATTAGGGACGTTTAAGGTAGAGTGCGATGAAAATATTTCGGCGAGCATGCTTGCTTTTTCTTTATTTGTAGTTGCCGTGACACCGCGTTCGTCCGTCAAAGGTAGAAGAGACGTTTTTGTAAAGTTATTACTTACTGCTTTTGCTGCCGAAAAGAAATTCCTGGGGCCACTGGGACATTGTAAAAGGTTATTCCTGGTTCTTTGATTATATTTGTTCTTAGTCTCGTCAATCACATGCTTGCATTCGTTTCTCGCTTCGGTAAAAGAACTGCGAATTTCAGCGGTCTGATTTTGCTACCAGTACTTGTGGGCAGGCTTGTTGTTTCCTACCTACGGCTCTTTCGCATCTTCTGTCAAACCATGGCTTTCCTTTTGACGGTAACTTGATGGAATTTGGGATGTATGCTTCCATTTCTGAGGCCATTACTTGCGTAATCTTTTCGCAACAGACTGATATGACGACCTATTAGTCTGTTGCGAAAATATTACGCAAGTAATGGCCCCAGGAATGGAAGCATACATCTCAAATTCCATCAAGTTACTTATTGACCAATAAGATACGCAATTATCCACCAAAAAACGATATTCCAACCTAAAGGTCATCATACAAAATTAAGATTGTTGAAATCGTCAATCACCCGAAAGTGCAATATAAAAATGCTATATTCTCGCTTTAGCCAAATATAATTAAGTGAATTGGAAACAATTATTACTTATATATTTGAAAAATGAAAAGATTATTGAAAAATATGCAGGATGAATAAAATATGAATGAATATTTTGTATGATGACCTTTAGGTTTGAATACAGTTTTTTGGTGGATAATTGCGTATCTTATTGGTCAAATTCGTGTAATTTGATAATGGATTAATCCAAATATATAGAGAACGTAATTATTTCATCGTTTAGTAGTCATACATGTGATTTTACATATTTTCATTTAAATTGAACAGTATTACCTTGGAAATTTTCAGAGCGAATTTTATATGTTCCTGTAAATGGTAGTTAATTGAATTTGAGTAGAATTTCGCTGGACTTTCCTTTGTAGTACTGTTGATCATAGTTTTTCAGGCATATTTCAATAATATTTCAGTTTATTAGTAACACCAAGCGAAGCATATAATTATTATCACTTACCGTATCGCGCTTTATCCATGATGTATCGACACTAATTTACATTTATGAGGAGTTAACTCACATATGTGAATTTACTTGTTTTTTATCTTTACCTTTTATCTTAATTTATCTCCCAAGGCGAGTTAGAGATTACGTCGTTTTTATCTTTAATTAATTGAGACGTAATTTACGTTCAATTATCGTTTATGTGCCAAGGGCCATAAATATAGCTTAAGTAATAGAAATTACTTATTTGGAGTCATAAGACTCGATGTGAAGAGAGGTTGTACCTCGATTTTTTTAGTTTTTTAATTATTGTTTATATGCCAAGGGCCATATTAAAGAAGAGTGATAGAAATTACTTATTATGAGTTATAATAAGACTCATCATACCTCGATTTTCTTATTTATCATAAAAATCAAGTTATCTTCTATTGGAAGTTGCCGAGAGCCACTGTTTGGACAAGTTTCATAATTTTTCATAATTTTCTTTTAAATTTTTAATTTTAATCATAATTTCTTTTGAATTTCATATCTTAAAGTAAAGAAAAGAAATATCTTGAGTAACAGTAATTATCGATAGTGTTATTTAACCATAGTTATTTATAATTTTTGCTGAACTTAAAATTGTAATTTATGTTCTGATTATATCTGCTGTAACCATTAAATTTTCAAGTTGTCAATTAAGAAACTCCTATGTCGAACTGAGGTCCACAGGATACTTTCCAGAATAATTAATTATTTAGCGGTATAAGTTGGTCTAAAGTCTGTCTCTTTTTTTATATATGTATCAACTTCTCCAAGATACCAACTGCACACAACCAGGTGGGAACCATCCCTAGGATTGCCGGTAAGCCCTGGATACGCCTATAGTGGGTGAGCTTAGGTGCAGGCGGAAGAGGTTTCCAGTGGAGGCCCCAACCGATCACGTGGTTGCATATAAGAGGACAAGTTAAGTACTTGTACGTCCAAGGAGAATTTTTGTTTTTTTTTGGAAAGACCAACTTATTACAATAATTAAATTTGTTTTATTGTTCACATTGCTAGTCAATTTAGTCAAAGCTTAAACTTCATGAATTATAATATAAGTTGTATTTACATTCGATAATATGAATGTAAATTAGTTGTTAAATTAATATATTGTTTTTAAAAAATAATTTATTTGATTTACTGCAGGACTTAGCTTTATAAGACACTAATTGTTCTTATTTTCATAAAATCACAATTATTCATATCTAGATATCCTATATTTTCTGTTTGCATTGTCTCTAAGAGCTTGGCGCCAAAAAAAACTAGTATAATTGGCAAGAGAACCGTTAATCTAACCTGCGACCCAATGCCATACATAATTAAATAATTAATATTCAACTAATATCTTTACAAATTGGCGAATGAGTTAGAATTTCATTACAATTTTGATCCTGAGAGCACCATCATGTACATATATTCTTACTGTGAAACCCGGTAGCACCAGCGCGAAAGCGGAACGTGATTTGGAAAAACCACTTAGTGCTCCCCAGTTCTGGCGGGGTGGTCCTTCACTGGACGATGCGAGTAGGCTTATGCATCTACTGCCTAGTGCCGCTTCCACTGGAAGCATCGGCCTGAGACTTATTTCATTGGTGGTCCGTAGTCTGAAAGGGAAGAGAATGGGGTTTGTTGGGTCACTCACCATGTGCAAT
The DNA here is from genome assembly GCA_016904865.1 of Pissodes strobi. Lineage (NCBI taxonomy): Eukaryota > Metazoa > Arthropoda > Insecta > Coleoptera > Curculionidae > Pissodes > Pissodes strobi. The sequence goes on along the minus strand of MU183901.1, from coordinate 79,335 downwards.
GGTCACTCACCATTGCACATTCCTATCCTAGGCTCTCATAAGCTATCAAATGACAGTAACTTTGAATTTACCCGGAGGTTAATTTTATCCGCGGGTTAAATTCGAAGTTATTGCCATTCGACAACTTATGAAAACCTAAGATAGGAATGTGCAAACCGTTTTTTTTTGATCTCGTGCAGTTTAGATTTTAGAGCCTGTCAAACTGTCAAAATGCCCGACTGTCAATATTTCGTAAACAGCTAAAGATAGGTATAGGATATTATACACAAGATGTGTTTAGATTTCCCTAGAGCCCAAAAATGTAGTAATATATAGAGTGTTCCATTTAAGAACAGTTAATCCATGGCGTATGTCTCTTATTTTTGGTTCAAATGTTTTTCTGGTTCAATTTTTGAATTTAGCAGAAAAAAATACATGGAATGGCTATTCTGGTTTATTTTAAAAATACAGGGAAGGTAAAAATAAGCCCCTGTCCAGATCTCGTTGGAACAACCTGTACATTTCAAAATATTTTTATCATAGATCCTCAAACTATACAACTTTTATTTAAAACTTTTTGCCTAACTCATATGGTTTCTCCAATATCTTAAGGTTTCCAGACTTTATGCCCTCACTGTATATATTTGTTTCCATCGCTGTATACTGTCTTGTACCATCTTTTTAATGGGATAAATAAACGTTTTTTTATCAGTGTAAGGCATTTTATGATATGTCTGGAAGCAACAAAAAATAAAAATAGTACAATACAGCATGCAATGATTAAAAAAAAGGACAAAAATAAACATAGAAATAATACAGCCAATACTACAGACACTAAATACTGAAGAAAAATCCTTCAGGTTTATAATCAAATTTGTTTTTGGATAGGTGCCAAACCAAGAATATATCACAGCATTAGCTCTTGGGACTGTAAAAATACATACATTAAATCTTATACCTATCAGATACTGCCTATAAATAATCGAAAATTATATTTAAAATTCCTTGCACATTTTATCTAGCTATAGGGATTATACGAATTTATTTCCGGAGAGGAAGTATGCCTTTCTCTTTTCAGGGAACTATCAGGGCTTTGACCTATATGAATGACAGACCTAATTATCTCCACGAAATAAAATATGAAAACAACAATAAGTTTTAAAATATAAATTGTTAGGACCTTTACCTAAAATAAATTTTAAAATGCGATGGGTTAAAATAGTGCAATCATAAGCAAGGCATTTTCTTTTCTATTTCATAGTGACAATATGAAGAAATAATAAAATACCGGAAATATTCAAGAAACGTCATTTGAACGTAATTTTTAATCCCAATTTTTTAATTCCACAAATTTGGAAAGCGGGAGAAAAACCTCAGACAAAATTGTATACACTCATAAGGCTAGACGAATTACACATGATTTTACATAATACATAAAATTAATCAGTGTAGTACAACTTACTATAGAAAGCTATTTATACGAAGTTTTGTCCTTTGTAGGACGCATTTGTGGAGTATTTTGTTCGTGTCCGAAGGATTACTGCTGGAATGAATAACTGAAAGGAAGCTTTGAAAAATTGTGATAATATTAAATCAAGTATATTTTAAATACAACAATGCATTAAACTCAGATTGAAAAACAAAGCAGAAAATTCTTATAAAATCCAAGTCGTAGTGTCGGGAAACTTGATGCAAATTCAGATTTGGGTAAATAACCAGTTAAAAAATATGTAGTCGTTGCTAAAAGGTTGAGCATTTTTTCTGACAACAATTTACACTATGTAGATTCAGCTTGTCAGGCTATCATCATTGATAATTTGTTTAACATCCCATAATTCATAAAAAAAATCTTGGCCAAAATTCTATTTGTTGATGAAGAATTTTAGCTAAAAAAATAATAATTTAGTATGTTGTAGTTTAGGTCAATGGAAAGTTTTTCTCTGTGAGCACAAAACTTTTAGACTATCGAGTTTCTTTTTGAAAAGCGAGGTCAAAGGAACCGCGAGGCAGGTGCTAAAATTTCTATAACCTCTGGTATTTAGCTATCGCTTCCTAACCTGATTTTCTTGTCACTTTTAGGCGAGCAATTGTTTTTATTTGTTTCGCGGTTTAGAAAGAAAAACATAAATAGTTTTAATTAATTGTGAATAGACATTCACTGAAATAGTATAACATCAATACAAAATTCTTTCCATAGGGTTAGCACTTTTACACAGTTCCAGATTTAAATTACCCTACCAAGATATTAATTAAGGTGTATGCCAACTGCAATTTAAAGCCGCTAAAAATTATAGAACTGGAATAAAACAATTGACGTTATAGTGCAAAACCAAACTGAAAACTGTAACGGGATGACACGAGTGATGAGACTAACAATGAATGCGCGGCTGGACTTACGTCACAACTAGCATTTTTATTTCCGATCAGGAACGATGCTGCATTAACCACCTAACTCACTGTGGAAAAGTTCAGTTATAAATTACGTGAAATAACACAAAGACTGTTTAAAAAGAAATATGAAGAAGAGGATAATTTCAGTAATGAGGAACTTAAAAGTCTTCGCTAAATCGAGATCAGTTTAGAAACAATTTTACGTTCAAAATAATTCCATTTCGACATGCAAAGGAGTGTCGAAAAGAACCTCTGTATAAGACAACTTGGTTTGGCAAGTTGTTATTCTACATTTTGAAGTTCAACCTATTGCTTCACTAGTGAATATACGTGTGTTCAATTGCTTTACGTTTTATCTAATTTTCGATGGGAAATAGTGGTCAAAATTAGTTGTTTTTTTGCAAGTTATAGATCTCAATAAGCTTATTCGGATTTTCGAATTAGTGATTTCCCAAAAGTTATTAGCAAATAATTCAAATTTAAAGTGAAAACAATAGAGTACAATAGATAAATGTAAACAAATTCTGAAGATATCAATATTTTGGTTAATTTATTATTATAATTTTTTGTCCACCGCCCCATAAACTCCATATAAAAACCATATTCAGAAATATCAATGGTGAAGTGTAAATCCTGCAATATTGAGGAAACTGAGAGCTATGGCCATGCAAAATGCGATATATGTGAAACATATTTATGTGTTAATTGCTCAACTTTATCAGGCTCAGAGCAAAAGGGTCTAACGATAAAGAAAAGATCACCTTGCATCAGATATCATTGCAAGAACTGCATTCGTGAGAACAGTATTAATATCAACTCTTGTTTGTCTACCCTAGAAGACAAAAATAAGGAGAACATGAAGTCATTTATTGAATATCTTGATGGCAAATTTGCAGAATCTAGAACCAAAATGGAAAATACAATAAAAGCAGTGGTGCGGCATGGACTAGAAAAGCTCAAATTGGATTCTGAATTCAAGCAGATAAAGAGTCTACTACCTAACAAACATGATGAAAAAAAATTCAACAAAATTAGGGAAACACTAAACGAAAATCAAGTGAAACAAAAGGCAATTTCAGAATCAATGAAAGATCATATGTATAATAATTTTAGAACCCAATTGGAAAGTTTTAAAGAGATGACTGATAAATCTAATACATCACTTATCAATAACATCAATGTGGCCAACAGAGACATGGCAGACCAAATACAAACAAATCTTGAAATACAGAAAAGTAGCCTCAAGGAGGTTTCAGATGAAATCAAAGCATCGCTTTACAACTATGCTAATAATATCAAAGAGGCCAACAAAGAAATGGCTAGGATGATGAATATAAATAAACCTGCTAAAACAGTGAGTTCCGACTCACAAGTTGATGCTATCGCAGAGATCAACGCTTTGGAAAAAGACATTGAATTTCTCAAGAAGGAAATAAACGATATAAATAGAATACCTGGAAAGCAAACACATCAGAAACACAAACAAATAACCTCTGCTCAAGCCGAACCAGTTCGAGCGATAGTTACTGAGACAACCAAGTCGTCGACTCAGGACAATAGCTGCGAGATCACAGCAGTGGCTCCCAAACTTCGAAGCAGTTATATATATGTTAGCAATTTATCGATACAGGTAGCGAAAAACAATGTACTTAACTGAAGAAAAAGTTCGGTGAAGAAACACACTTTAAAGTACAAAAACTAAGAGTCAGATCTGCAGAGTACTCCAGCTTCAAGGTTGAAGCGCCATTAGCCTTGGAGGAAGAACTCTTGAACTCTCGGAACTGGATAGAAAATGTTGTTGTAAAGAGGTTCCGTTTTTTTTCGAGAAGAAACTTCAAGCAGAAACAACTGCTACAATAGACAGCAATATGATCGAGCTACAAGCAGAAACAACTACCGCAATTACCACAATGGACAATAAGGCGGGACATGAACCACAAGAAGGTGGACGGACAAAATCATTCCACCAAGGAAGCATCGGAAATGGTACAAAGATGGGTTTGAGAATTTTGAATATTAATATCAGATCTTTAAGGAATAAAGTCCTACAACTTGAAGCATTTCTTGCGGATAAACCTATTGACATTCTATGTATCATAGATCATTGGCTGACAGAAATGGAAATTAATGAACTAAAAATAGAAGGTTACAATGTAGCTGGTTATTCTGCAAGGGAGGACACTTCTGGAGGTGGCACCGTTGTATTGGTGCATGAGAATATTAAGTCGGTAACAACACATTTAAATTCAGACTTTATTTTAAACTGTAATATTGAAAAATGTATTGAGTGTTCATGTATTAGTATAAGAGATTTTAATTTGTATATTCTAGCTATATATAGGGCCCCTTCGGGCCACTTTGACACTTTTCTGACTAATTTGGAGGGTATTCTTGCTTCTCTTGGTACCAACAAAACACTCATCATAGCGGGTGACTTTAATGTACGCTTCGGGTTTATGGAGATTACATCACTGAGACTGTGCGATACCTTGATGGGTTTTGGGATGAAACAAACAATGTACCTGACTACCAGATTCCTGTCTGGATAACATCTTCGTGAAGGACAATATGGATGTTGATGGCGCTGAGGTTGTGGATCTTGATCTGTCTGATCATTTAGGACAGATCATTCACTTTTCTTTGCCAAGGGAAAAAATGAGTTTTAGAAATACAAAAAAGGTATGCCGACCGGTGACTCAGAATGGGTTAATGGTTTTCTTTCATATAGTTTCTGAAAGCTCTTGGGAATTTGTCAATGACAATAACTTGAGCATTAATGACAGGTTCGATAGATTCATTCACGTTTTAGAACAGGTGTATCTTCAGTCATTTCCAGAAAAGACCTACGTAGTTAGATCTGACCATTCCAATAATATAAATTGGTTTAATGATGAATTACGAGCTATGCGGGAACAACTAAGAATGCTGGGCGAAATTGGTAAACAATACAATACTCTTAATAATAGGCATATATATAAACAATATAAAAATTATTACAGAAAAGCTATTCGCGATGCTAAGATTGCTGCTAACGATAATTTAATAAGCTCTTCTGGTAACCCGAGTAAAACTATGTGGTAAATAGTAAATAAAAATACAAAAAAAATTTATCAAAGTATTGTTACTAATAATATCAGTTCAAATGATTTTAACAACTACTTCTCAAATGTTGCACACAATCTTGTGAATAGTATACCACACTCAGATGCTGATCCTTTAGATAATATGAACTGCAAACTAATTTTTCCTTTTCAGAAGTAATACTTAATGGGGTACGAGATGTTATTGATGGTCTAAAAAACAAGAAAAGTCATGACATATATGGCTTAAGTGTCCAAATGATAAAATCTATAAAAAATATTATTTTAAGTCCCCTCACTAAATTAATAAATTCTTGTATCAGAGAAAATGTATTTCCAACAGCCTGTAAAATTGCTTTGGTTATCCCACTGCTCAAGAAAGGAAATATAAATATAACTGAAAACTATCGCCCAATTTCATTGCTCCCTATTATTTCAAAGATCTTAGAAAAATGTTTAGCCAAACAAATAATTGATTTTTTTTGAGAGTAATGGTTTGTTTAGTGAGAGCCAATTCTGTTTTAGAGAAAAGAAAAACACCACCCTTGCTATACTCGATTTGGTGTCGGAAATCAGCGGGGTCTTCCGTGATCTTCGTTATGGGACGGTCTTGTTTTGCGATCTAAGCAAGGCTTTTGATTGCGTTGACCATTCAATTATGTTAAGAAAGTTGGGAGCCTATAATTTTTGTCCCAGAAGCATTGAGCTTCTTCAGTCTTACCTTGAGGGTAGAACACAGGCGGTGCGGTACTCTGGTGTGTTGTCGGGGAGTAGTGGGATCTCAATTGAAATGCCCCAGAGCTCTGTCTTAGACCCATTACTTTTTTTAATTTTTATAAATGATTTCCCACAAAATGATCAACAGTCGGGGTGCACGCTCTTTGCCGATGACGCGGCAATGTCCGTTATTGCAGAAACTGTAGAGGCTTCATTGACTATGTCCAGGGAAGCACGGGAGATGGCTGAGAGATGGTTTAATAACAATAAATTGCTGCTGAATAAGGACAAAACTGAAAGGATGGTTTTCTCAATGAGAGACCTAAGTGTGGTTGATTCGGCGGTAGACAAGGTGAAGTTTCTGGGTGTGCATCTTGATCCGCGACTTCGGTGGAACCATCACATTAATGAACTTTCATTAAAGCTAGTAAGATCGCTATGCTTGCTTCGGAGCCTTTCGAGTAATGTCTCTTCGGGCCTTCTACGGACAGCTTATTTTAGCATATTTCACTCCCACATTTCATACGCGATATTAGTCTGGGGTCATGCTGCTAGTGTTCATCGTATTTTTCGATTTTAGCGCGGTGCGGTGAGAGTGATGGCCGGCCTTCGATTCAGGGACGACTGCAGGGCGACGTTCGTGGGGCTCGGGGTACTTACGGTGCCATCTTTATATATCTTGGAGAACCTTCTCTACGTAAAGAAAAATTTTCATATGTTTGCGACGCACGAGGATGTTCATAACTATGAAACAAGAAATAGGGGTAATATAGTGCCATTGTACTGGCGATTGAAGAGGTCAGAGTGGTCCAGGTTACTGGGCAGTAAAATTTTTTAATGTTCTCTCTATTGAAACAAGAAATATACCCTACAAGCAGTTTAGGGATAAAGTTAGGAAAATATTGCTTGGGAATGCCTTTTACTCATTTGACGAGTTTTTAAAGCATGATTTTAATTGAAATTCTTATTGTATAGTGACATAGACATAATGTTTTATTTAAGTGTTTTTTTTTTAATAGCTTCTTTTTAATGCGTGTGGTCTGTACACACATTAACATATATATTGTGAGTGTTTGATAGTTCATTAAGTATTTTCTTTTTAATTGTGACATATGTGATACATGGTTGTAACTAACATGAAATAAATTATTGAATTATTGAATTACAGTATACAAAAGACAGAAATGGACTACGCACACTTACAATAGTGGCATCAAAATCTAATAATACTAGAAAAGTGCATCGAAAAGCACTAATTTGGAACTGGTTTAATTTAGAAATAACTTGGAATGTAGACATTTGAATTTGTAGCTATTTTAATTTTGTATTTCGGAAAGTGTTTCTCTATTGAATCTTTATTGCTTAATTGTTGTAACTTGGAGCTTGGAATTTGTATTCTTATTGATGTAATTAACCATGTTTTACGCTTTGACTTGTGAAAGTGCTTTATTGCATGTATTATCATTAATAAAGATTTTGATTTGATTTTGATTTCAAATATGCACCTGACCCGGGACATTTACCTACTTGAAGATCAAGAATGTTAGTCAACTGTGACAACATTGCAGGTCAATTTTCATCATTAACGTCAAATTAGGAGAGTTTTCGCGTTAAAATGTATTACTTACTAAACAGCCTCATTTATGAACTTTTTTTCAATTCTGCGCGTCAAAAATGCTTCATACACAAATTGTTTTGCATTAATGTGTTCCATTTGATAAAATCTTTTCGTTCAACCCAAGACATCTTTAAAATCGAAAGTGCCTATATAACACCAGACCCTAGTTTTGTTTTAATATTGTCACATCCTTGACAGATTTGTTTATACTTTTATTTTTTATTTTTAAGGATTATTTCTATTGTTTTCTGGTATTATAGTTCTTGATTTCTATCATTCCGGTAAGCAGGCAAGCTAATATTATAGTCTTTTTAAAAAAACAATAGTGAAACCAGTCGCAATTTTCATAATACGAGGTTAAAACCCACCTGTTTATAATGTCATGTCAGATTGTGATTTTTAAAGGAATGCTTTCTTTCAAATAATAATTGTATGTACTTGTTTGGATGTATTTATTTATTTCGGGGGATATAATGTTATATGAACACTTTCAGCTTTGGTTTATAGGTATACCTATAAATGTGCTAAAGCAAACATTTCTTATTAGTTGTTCAGATTTAACAATGCAGAATACCTAGAAAAATCAGAGTCTAAACTTGGATATTTTTTCGCCTTTTTTCCCCTTTTATAAAATTCTCCAAACACAGGAGATTTTTTTATGTGCTTTATTGTCAAAAAATTTCACAATTTGTAGACAAAGCTAGAGCTAGAGTATAAACATACAAAACATATAAAAACACAAATAGAAACATGCAATGCAAAGAAAAAGAAAAACCAAACTCTAGAAAACCTTATACAATTGTACAATTTGTACGTGGTCAAAATTTCCTGAAATGTTATATAAAATATTAAATATCAAAATATTTAACCATTTAAAAATCAATACTAAACACTAAACACCAAACATTAAACCAGTGTGTAAGATGTGCAAAATGAAGTATTACTATAATAGTAAAATTATTATTAAGATACTTTTAAAAGACCATATTTTATCGCACGAGCACGAAATTAGGAAACGACCCGCTTGCGGGGAGTTTCCTAACGTGCGAGTGCGCTAAATGTCTTTTAAAACGTGTATTTTATACTATTTTTCCTATTTTGCACGTTTTTTTAATGAAATACATTAATTTATTCTAATCGCGATCGAAAGTTGGACGGCCATCTTGTAATTTTTGACGTCTGTGTTATTAAGAATCCCATTCAAAATGGTGTCGAAAGTTTTGCTAGTGAGCCTTGACATTGAACAATTTTGTTAATAATATAGCAACCAGTCAACAAAAGTAGTGTCGAAAATAGCTTCTTTTCGACACTACTTTGCGTATCGAAATAGTTATTTACACATCAAGTGCGGGAACACAATATTCCCGGTTGAGCAGGTTGGCAGCGCGAGCTTGCGAGCGCTGCCTTGAGCGATACCGGGAACATTGTTCCCGCAAGCGTTCTGTATATTATTTTTTGTACGAATTAAATAAATATAAAATAAAATAATATTTTATATAATAATATGGGTATATAAATAGTTTTTTTATTGCTTTTGTTCTCTAGGAATACGCTAGGAGTATATACCGACGGCTATCTAGGGATATTCATTTTTCCTTTCTCTCAGCAGTTTGAAACCATGAAACCAACTTTAAGCGCAATGAAGTTTTTCAAGCCAAGAAACTCTTCTATGTTGGGGTTTGGAACCTTCGGCAACATGCACTAAAACTGAGCTTTATCCACAACACCGAAACAGAATTTTTGCACTCGACGCGCGTTTCACTAACCATGTTAACATCATCAGGAGATGATTAAAACTTTAATCATCTCCTGATGATGCTAACATGGTTAGCGAAACTCGCGTCGAGTGCAAAAATTCTGTTTCGGTATTGTGGATAAAGCTCAGTTTTAAGGCAAGAAACTCTTAAAAAATAAACCAGTTACGATTTTTGAAGACCTAACTAAACGTCGATACCCGCAATTATGTGAGGCTAAAAAAAAAAATTGGGAATAATAATGTATGGTCCAATTCTGGAAAAATTTACTATTGGGATATTAAAACTCAAAAGAAAAATATTTTAAATTAACGTACCAATAGTTGCGTAAAGTCTCTATTTTCAGTATTTCTTGTTGCGGGCTTTGGTACGTAGATCGAAAAAACCGAGGTAAAAACGTTGTGTTCATAATTCAAGTTTTATTAGTAACAATAGAATGTGGAATTTACTTTGGATGGTTATTAAGGGTCCCAATAATGATAATACTATGAATATTAACTTTATATAGTTAAATTATCTGTCATGGTTTATATGAGCTTAATTCAGATTAACTTGACTCTATTTTATTTTTTGCTTCTTTTATTTTTGCTTATTTTTTATTATTGGTACTATTATAGACTTACCGTTAAGATTTATTGTATTTTCTCGAGCATGATCGGCATACCTGAACTCTGGAACACAGCGAGAATAGATTCAGTTTTGTTAATTTTAATGTGCGTTCAATGTGTTACAATTTTGATGCGTTTGCGGATGTTGTGGGAGCAGGGCGTTATGATGTTATAGGATTGTCAGAGACTTGGTTACATAGCGGCATTGTAGACAATTTTATTTCTATTCCTAATTACAATATAGTTCGAAGCGATAGACAAGGTAGAGGTGGGGGTGTTGCTTTTTTTGTAAATAGTAATTTGAAATTTCAGGTAATTCAGTCTCCAGCCCAGTCTAGTTTATTAGAGCAATGTTGGATTTGTGTGAAAGTTAAGGGTAAGAGTTTTTGTTTTGGTACACTTTATCGACCCCCGAGTGCTAATTTGTATTCATGCATTGAAGACTTAGAAAACTCAATAATACATTTTACTCCTCAATTTGACAATGTGTTGTTCGGTGGCGATTTTAATGTTGACCTCTCAATAAATAATAGTCCAGGAGCCAATCTTTTTCGGCGACTTTTAAATAAGTACAACCTTTTTCAACTAGTAAAACGCCCTACTAGCATCACGGAAAATTCTTGTAGTTTAATTGATGTTCTCATTACATCCGACTCTAATATTTGTTCTGAAGCAGAGGTTTTGGATATGTCGGACATTTCGGATCACTGCTTGGTGTTCACCGTTCTAAATTTACCTACATCTAAAAAAGGGGTATCTTATCGTACATACAGAGATTATTCACAATTTAATTTTCCAGAATTTTTGAAAGACCGGTATAATATTAATTGGCATTATATGAAATCTCTGCATGATGTCGATGAGATGGTTTCTTTTTTTAATAACAATTTACTTACTTTGTTTGACCGGAATGCACCGTGGAAAAGTTCCCGATTTACCAAGCCGCCGGCACCCTGGTTAACAGATAATATAAAGTTTATGATGAAGTTACGTCAAAAAGCTTTATCTAAATATAAAAAGCTCAAAAACGAATCTTCCTTAGAGGAATACCGACAGTTAAGAAATTTCGTAACCACGGCCATAAGATCTGAGAAAAAAGCATATCTTCAGCAAAAATTTAAAACGGATCCGAAAGGATTTTGGAGAACACTTCAGATGCTTAAGATTAATGGTAGTCTTAATAGTAACCATAAAACATTGGATGCTGATTTTTGTGTTAAACTGAATGACTACTTTGGTAAAAGCATAACTAAGGTTACAGATTCTACCAATTCTACTGCTTTTTTAAATAATAAATATGTGAATAATGGGGACGCCCTGGATTCGTTTAACTTTAGCTGTGTTACTGAAAATGACATTGATAAAATAATTTGTAAAATGAAAATGTCAAGAGCTGGCAGTGATGGTATTGACTCTAAAATGCTATTCTTAGTAACTCCATACTTGAGTCATTATATTACGTTAATTATTATTACTTCACTAAAGTCCAACAAATTTCCTAGCTCTTGGAAGTTGGCAGATATTGTCCCTATCCCTAGGGTTAATAGCCCTAGTGAGTCTTGCCATTATCGACCCATAAGTATTCTCCTACCTTACCCAAAATCCTTGAGAGAGTTATGGCAGATCAAATAAAATGGAATGTGGAGCAAAAAAGTCTACTACCATCAACACAGTCAGGTTTTCGTGCCGGTCACAGCACCACCACTGCTCTCCTTCAGGTGTGTGATGATGTCTTTAGGGCTATGGATGAGGGTCGTTTGACAGCATTGGTACTTTTAGATTATAGTAAGGCTTTCGACACCTTAGATAAAGAAATTTAATGTCAAAAACTTGGACATTTCGGTATGGGCGCTAATTCTGTCAAACTTATTAAAAACTACCTTACAGGTAGAAAGCAAAGAGTTTCTGTTGGATTTAAATTGACTAATTATGTGGGTGTTGATACAGGAGTCCCACAAGGGTCAATTCTAGGACCACTTTTATTTTGTCTTTACACATGTGACTTTAACAGATATGTAAAAGAATGCTGTTCTCATCAATATGCGGATGATACCCAAATTTATTTATCATTTTTTTTCTGAAGAGTCAAATAATGCTGCAAAGCACATTAACTCTGACCTTTTAATTATTTCTGAAATTTCCAGTGTTCACAAACTCGTTCTTAATGCTTCCAACAGGGAATTAAAATTTGAAAACCATGTATCTAAATTACTTCAAGGTGCTTACAGTAAATTAAAACTCTTATATATGCATAAAAGTATCCTTTCAACCAATATTAAAATAAGATTGTGTGACTCATTAATATTATCAATTTTTTCTTATTGTGATGTACAGGGTGATCCCCTATAATGTCGCCCCCCTTTAACTTTGTTTTATTTGAAGGGTCTCAAAAAAATTAAAAGTATGGTTATGTAGGTACTGAAAAACACTTTTTTTCCGCGTATAAAAAATATTGGAAAAATGATCAGTATACAGGGAAAAGCAAAAAGTAAATTTTTTTTCAATGGAACACCCTATATACGAATTTATTTTTCGATTCCTCGTAAAATTCTAAGCATATTTTATGTATGATGTTATACCTCTAGAGTTAGTAGTTTCACAGCTATAAACAGTTGAAAATCGGTACTTTGGCTACTTTTTACCTTGGTAGCAAGAAGACCATTAGAAATGGAGTAAAATTAATTTCACATTCCTATCTTAAGTTTTCAAGAGCTATCTGATGGTACTAACTGGCAGGCGGTACCATGGGTACCAAATCTGGTACCTCGGTAGGTACCATAAGTTAGCACCATCAGATAGCTCTTGGAAAGTTAAGATAGGAATGTGAAATTCATTTTACTCCATCTCTAATGATCTCCTTGCTACCAAGGTAAAAAGTAGCCAAAGTACCGATTTTCAACTGTTTATAGCTGTGAAACTACTAACTCTAGAGGTATAACATCATACATAAAATATGCTTAGGATTTTACGAGGAATCGAAAAATAAATTCATATATAGGGTGTTCCATTGAAAAAAAATGAACTTTTTGTTCTTCCCTGTATACTGATCATTTTACCAATATTTTTTATACGCAGAAAAAAAGTATTTTCCAGTACCTACATAACCATACTTTTAATTTTTTTGAGACGCTTAAAATAAAAAAGTTAAAGGGAGGCGACATTATAGGGGATCACCCTGTACTTTACTGGCCAGCACTTAATCTAAAGGAGAAACAGAGCTCACAAAAACTCCAGAATTACTGTCTTAAATTTTGTTACAATGGCAAAAAATTTGTTCATGTCTCGCTCTTACTTGAAGCGTCCAAGTGGTTAAATCTAGAAGAGAGATATTTGATGCATTTGTCAACTCTTATAAAATTATTTTAACCCAGACTCCGAAATATCTTTTTAATAAACTTACCACTCATTCTGCAACACATGGTCGAAATACCCGTAATTGTAATAGCTTTTTGATCTCAAGGCATAAAACTGAAAAATTTAAAAGTTCCTTTAGCTATAATGCTGGTAAATCATATAATGTCCTCTCTAATGAACTAAAATCTTCAACCTCAATGTCCAGCTTTAAACGCAATATTAAGAGAGCCGTGCTTTCGCAACGTTCGTAAACGCTTCTTGCTAGTTCTTGCTAGTTGTTAACATATCATTTGTTTCATTTGTTGGGCACATGATGTACCCACATAATGTAGTTTTTAGATAAATGTTTTATGATAATATATACTCTACCTTATGAATTGTTATTATTTTTTAATGATCAGGATTATCTTATAATGAGGAATTCAAACTATTTTGTAAGTTGCAATGTTATTCTTATTTAATTCTTAAGCGGGACGGTTAGATAGAGTAGCTGTGCTAGATCTCGCCGTCTGTTAGATTTAATACAGGAATTGTATGGTTTGAAATAAAAAGACATTTATTATTATTATTACTATTATTATTATTATTGTTATTATTATTATTAAAGACATTTATTATTATTATTATTATTATTATTATTATTATTATTTATTATAACCTAACTTTAACTTATACATATATTATATTTCTATTTTTTATTTTTCTAATTTTAGATATTGATTTTTTGGGGGCTTGGTGTTCCGTCTATATCGGCATATTTTTCAAAAAACCAATAACTTTTGGATATTTCTAAATTACGATTGAATTCTTCAAGATTCAAGGAGCTACAGAAGAGAATTTGTGAGTGGATTGTGCATTTGTGCATATTTTCTGTTTATTTATGTGTTCGAAGGCCGATTTTGTATTTGTTTATTGGTTCAAAAAGCTAATTACTTATATGGTTTTGTGTTATGAGCTTCATTTTTCATGTTGCAGGCCTTTATATCATTGTCTCGTTACATTCAAAGTTGTCCCGTTCGTCACCAACCAAAGATATAGGTAGGATTATTTTAGAGGCATGTAAGATAGAAAAATCATTCATACATTGTCAAAATAGGTATAATATGTATCTCATTTATAATCATATAACATAAAATACTTCCAAATATTTCAAATTTTATTAAAGTAGTGGTTAAATATTGATAAAATTTACAATAGGAAGTTGCTAAAATATTCATTATATTGCCTGCAGTTTTTTTGGTGCTGATTGTGTTAGATATTACTAAATGTACATACTAAACTAAGTATTGCCTAGGTAATTTTTTGTGATTTTTCTTTACAGAACTTGCATTTCTACGTTATTGTCTCGGAAGAGTTGATGATCGATCGACAGGATTAGGTGCTTCTGCTTTCACAAGACCTTTTTCGATATAATGTATGTTAATATTATTATATATTTTTGCTGTTGGAATATTCATTGTCCGTTATCAAATACTTGTCCTGGAAAAACTATAAATTTACCTAATTCATTGTATTGTTCCTTACACTCGACAAATAGAATATAATTAATGATAAGGTATTTTCTTTCATTATTTTCTTTCAAATAGGAACAAAAATTCAAAATCCACTCCATTAACAAAGTTTTACTTGAAGTGCTCTATTGCAAAATAGTACAATGGAACTTTTGGATTAACATTATTACAAAAAATTATTATTCTCGATAAATAGAAGATTTATTTTTAACGAATATCAAAATATAAACTCAAATTGCAAATTTTGCTACTGAAATGACCTATTAAAAAATAAAGATGTTCTGTTCATCTACGTTCTAATCATTTTCAGCAATCAACATATTTTTATGTATAAGTTAATAGACAAATTACATTATTATCATTTTGAATAGTAATTCTTGGAAATAAACAAGTAAAATAATGGTAGCTATTTTTAGACAAAGATTTGACGTTTTGTTGTACATTTTTGTATTTTTTTAATAATAAATTCATTATTACAAAAATGAGCGATATTGATCTAAGTTGTACTCCCCCGGAAGTACGCCAAGTTGCTAACGAAGCTGTTGAAAAGCAATGAGGGAAATTTCATCTATTCTGAAATCCTTGGGCAATACTTAACCACTCTTCTGCAGACTCGGGAGTTTTAAGATATTCAGGACTTAGAACATTCCACAGAACTGCACAGGTTTCATCATATGTAGCCAGTGTGAAATGAGGATCCTCGACGAAAACTGGACCCCGTAATATCTCCCGTTCGGCCAGCAGAGGTAGGAGGGGGGGGGGGGGGGGAAAAAAAATAAAAAAGTTAATTTCGGGAGAACGGGAAGAGCTACGGGGTCTAAGTTTTGTGGTAGGTGCGCCACATGAGGGGCTTCCTTTCTTTTGGGGACCGGGCTCTAATTTAAGGGGTGATTATGAGAAAAAAACCGTTGAATCAAAAAATGGAAAGAAAAAAAAATGCTTTATTAAAAAAGAACACATTTAAAAAAAATAGAAAAAAAAATGTCGAAAAAAATTATAAGAACGTAAAAATTTTTCGGAAACTTAATAAAAGTATTATAAAACGAAATATGAAAAAATAAATGTAAAAAAAGGATTGTTGGGGAAAGTTAATCAAAGTATAAATAAGAAAAAAGCATTATAACAAACAAGAAAAAATTGTTCGGAAAGTTAATAAAAAAAAGTATTACAACACGAAATAAAGAAAAAAAAGTTTTTGGCGAAAAAAAGAATAAAAAAAGATTAAATAAGAAATGCTGAAACCGGGGACAAAAGTTGAGAAACAAAAGTTAAAAAAAAAATAAAACCTCAATTCCTAATATCTCTTTCAGAAGTTTCACTTCAGTTGTGTGCTTATACAAGTGAGGCACGTATTTTTTTCTGTACGGCATTCAGTGTCAAATAAATACAATTAAAAGTACCACCTAAGTGTACTAAAAAATTTTTGGTCAAAAATACCCATCCTGAGACGGAAATTTCAATTTCCCATTGCAGACACCTGTACCACTTTGTACGGCATATTAATAAAAGTCATTATTAGATCAAGTGTTATTGACATATTCAAATTTTACGTTGATTCAAATCACCACCTCTAATAGAGATGTAGGAAGGGGGTTGATTTCTCGTTTACTACCCCAGAGCTACACTAATTTATACGGCATAGCAAAATAATATATCCTTATCAATATAGAAAAACCATTTCACAAAAGCCGTACAGAATCTTATTACTTTTGTATCAACGGTCAGTTTTCCGAAAATTTAAAATTTTCTTTTTTTTTCAGTTGCATTATTTTTGTAAGACGTTCAGAGTATATTGGTCATAGTTATAAGCTTCAACTAAATTTCACAAATTTACCCTCAGTTCGGTAATGGATTTTCACATTTCCACAGTTTCCACATGTACCGCCCAAGATGTACGGCATATACCATAAATTATACCATTTTAAGCTGTATCCTATGACCCCAAAATTTTTTCGATGGGTTTGCTTCACGGCAAATTTAGACTAATTTCCATTATAGAACCTTACCATAAATATTACCTCCCGAACTTGTAAATGAGCTTTTTTTAAATAGTTATTAAGTGTGAAACAAATATAGCCCATACCTTCTTGGTACAAACTATTCTGGTTGGTCACCTTATTTATATCCGTTGGACTCATCCGCGATCAATTCACGTCTCTAGACCATTCTTGGGCCCTATATAAACTGTAAGACAATCAAGCCGTCACATAATAGTGTTAGTGGGTGTCGAGTCAATACTTGAAGGACCATGAATTCGCTCTTCATTTTACCGGTACTCGGTTCTGTGGTTTTCAGTGCTCCGAGCTTAAGGGTGGGTGTTTTGCGCACATGTTCCTTAGTTTTACGTTATTTAAGAAGAAGTGTATTGTGAAGATAATGTGCTACAGAATTGATTTCAATTGCATTTTTATATTTAAAAAAAATCAATTATTGCATATTTCAAAGAAATGAAATTTAGTATACTTTGAAACCTCGTTATTTGCTTTTTTAACTTGAAATCTATGTTCTACATTTTGATTAATAATTAACAAGCAGTGTAAAATAACTTACCAATCAATTTAAAGTATATAAAAACACAATTATTTGTATATTACCACCAAAATAAGGGTTTTGTCCAAATAAGAAATGTTCAAGTCCCCACATTTATGACCAAATTATTTCTATTAAACCGTTCTACGGAGCCTGTAAATGTAAATGTAAAAGTCAATTATTTGCTTTTTTCCCAATTTTTGCTAACATAAAAAAATTTTTGTAAAATAATTAAATTAAATTAACCGTTAAAGGTCAGCTCCTCGTTTACAATAGTTCTGATACAAATAACTGCAATCGATAAGTTTTTGGTAAAATTGAAGTTGCTGTTTCTTTTAAACCAAAATAGTGCGCTATTTTAGAATTAGTTTAAGCTTTTGTGTGAAAGTCACTAATGTCTGCCATCTGTAAAAAATCGTTATTCTTTTTAGTGTACTTAATTAATCAAGAGGTAAGTAGAAATAAGAGACCAATTTTTTAGAATTTTGATATCATCATTATTGAAGATTTTTTTTATTGTTTTCAATACTTTCTCACCTAAGGTTAGGCGATTTGTTATAAATAGAAAATTGCTTCAGAAATTTTTCATTCTTATGAGTAACGCTTGATTTTCATGTCAAAATTAAATTTAAGTCAAGTTTAATAACGTTTCAGGCGCTTACTGAAGCCCTCTTATAAGCCGATTCTAAAAGGTTTCAATTTTTAAATATTAAACTCACTTTTCTGACTCAGTTTTTATGATTTAATAACTTAAGCTTTTAGTAAATTGATACTTAACTTTTAAAAGGATTTTATATTTTGAAAGAAGAGTAACCATAGCCGAAGATACAATTTTTTTAAATATCTTTAAACGTTATGTAATTAAGAAATAAAATTAGACTCATAAAATGATTTATATCTATATGCAATGATAATTCGAAATAAAATATAAATTAACTAAAAGTAGAGCAGGGACGTATATAAAATTTATTTAAAAGGGTAAAATATAGTATAACGGTACATACAGAAAACTATATACAGGGTGTCTTAAATAGCGTGTGTGTTGGAGCCTTAATTGGATTTCGGAGAAGTTCAAGAAAACTATTGATATAGTATACAAGCTAAAGTTTATTTCAGTTTATCTTTATGGACGGTGAACTTGAACTTGAGAGACGCCTAAAAGAATATATTGTTTAATAATATATTTATACTAGATAAGTTTCTTTAAAAACATACCTCTCATAGTTCATTCACATTTAAATGATTTAACTGACTTTAAAATAACATACATGGAATAAAGAAATGCAAAACTGACAGTCATGTTCTTCTCCTTATTTTTAACAAAGAATAATGCCAACATGAAGATAGCTATACAAAAAAAATTGGCACTCAAAGCAGTACATATTGAGATACAAAAATAATTTCACTTCAACACTCCTCCTTAATTATTTGACTTCTCAATCGATCAAAAAATGTTACGGTTTAAGGGTTTTGTTAAAATATCGGCTAGTTGATCACAACTCTTCACATGTTCCAAATGTATTGTTTCACCAATATGTTCCTGAATGAACTTCCTAGGAATGTCTATATGTTTCTTGCCTTTTGTTATTTTTCCATCGTAAGTATTCTGAAGCATATGAATAGCAGATTGATTATCAACACACAACTTTGTTGGATGGTTTATATCCAAAAACTTAAGTTCATTGCCAATACGTCGAATCCAACAAATGTCATCTATAGCACTAACTGCCGCTCGGTACTCAGCTTCTGCTGTAGATGTTGCTAGAAGTCGCTGCTTTTGGGCATACCAAATAATTGGCCGCCACGAACTATTAGAACTCCACTAGTCGAGCGTCCTGTAAGTGTATCACCTCCATAGTCAGAATCTGTATATGCAATAAGATTTGAATTTCCATTGAAAAATATTCAACGCTAATTGTTCCCTTTAGGAATTGAAAAACACGTTTGACCATTTTCCAATGGCTTACCATTGGCCGGGTAGTGAATCGACTCAAATAGTTCACGGCAAAGCTAATATCTGGACGAGTTATAGTAGCTAAGTACAATAAAATTCCTATAGCTTCACGATATGGTTCACATTTTTCCAGTAATTTATTATTTATAAGATTTTGCTCATCTGTCACCATTCCTTTTTTCATTGGAGTACTTACGGAATTTAATGAATCAAACTTAAAACGTTTCAGGATATGTTTTATATATTCTGGTTGACTTACAGAAATTCCATTTGAATCACACTTTATTTGCATTCCAAGATATGAAAGTTGACCATTACAACCGGTGTCAAAAATGATTTCAAATTCTTGTCTAAGTTTGTTCAAAATTGTAATCATGTCTTTCTCCTTTGTTCCTGTAATGAGCCCACCATCAACAAAGAGAGAAATTATTAAAGTTCGGTCTTTGTTATAATAAATAAAAGGATCGTCATCTGTATTTTCAAATTCAAGTGCTATCAAAAAATTTGAAAATTTAGCATTCCAGTTCCTTGGAGCTTGTTTCAGGCCATAGAGGCTCTTGTTTAATTTACAGACTCGACCTGTATCATCACTAAAGCCTTCTGGCTGATGCATATATATTTCCTCTTTTAAGTCACCATGTAAAAATGCGGTCTTTACATCAAAGGTCCTCAATTTCATTTTGTTTGACGCTGCAAGACTTAGAATTAGACAAACTGATACATGACGTGCAACTGGACTAAAAGTTTCCACATAGTCAATTCCTTCTTTTTGCTGAAAGCCTCTGGCGAAAAGTCTAGCTTTAAATTTGCCATTTTGCTTTTGACGTAAAATCCAGCGACAAGTTAGAGGTTGTACTTCCTTTGGGGGTTTTACTAAATCCCATGTTTTCATTTTGATTAAGGATTTAAATCCTTCATTCATGACTTCATACCAATTTTTGTCTTTTAAGGCCTCTGGAATAGAGATATCTTCAGCTTCTCCTATCATGGCTATATTTACATCATTTTCATCAAGAGAATAATCTAGAACATAGTCGTTAAATCTTGCTGGTGGTCTGATGGATCTTCGACTACGCAAATTTAAACCCAATGATTGGTTCTCTTCATCATAGTTTTGGCTTTAGATTCAGGTTCTTCACACTCTCCTCCTGAATTTTCGGTCTCGGTTTCAATTTGAGGAAGTTCAATTTCAGTGAAGTTTTCTTTGATTCCAACTTTCTCGTCCAAAATAACATTGTCAGAACTGGCTACATCATTTTCATCAGCAAAATAAATTCTGTAACAAGGCGAGTCTAAGTCGTAGCCAACAAAAATACCCTTCCTTGATTTATTTTCAGTTTTAGCTCGCTGATGGTCTTGAAGTAAAACGTAACAATCACATCTAAAACTTCTTAACTTTTCAATATTCATCCTTCTTCCAACCCATAGCTCAGCTGGACTTTTTTACTTTCAATGAACTTGTTTCTGTTCGATTCATGGTGAAAACTGCATAGTTGACAGCTTCTGCCCATAAATTTTCATTTAAACTCAGTGCATGTATAGCGGAACGAGCTGATTCAACCACTGTATGCATTTCCCTTTCTATTCGCCCATTCTGTTGGGGTGTATAAGCACTTGATTTAGTATGAAGAATTCCAAGTTCTTCAAAGAGTTTCTTTGTCTCAGTATTTTTGATCTCTGTTCCATTATCTAACCTTAAGCACTTAACTTTCCTTTCAAATTGATTCTCAACCATCTTCATGAATGTGTTGACTTTAGAGATAGCCTCGTCCTTTGACTTCAGAAAATAAGCAATTCGGAAGTGGGAAAAGTCATCCTTGAACAAAAGAAAGTACTTGGCCCCTCCCAATGACCTAATATTCATTTCACAAAGATCAATATGAATCAGATCTAAGGGTTTTTTGCTCACTTTCTGATTTCTTGGGAGAGAAATGCGATGTTGTTGTCCATATACACACCCTGTACAAACATAGTCATTCCAATAATTCCGCTTCTATTTAAAATATCCCTGACATATTTAATGTTTTGGTGGGCAAGCCTTTCATGCCAGGTTTTAATAGAAATGGTCATCAGACATTTATCGACATTTTATATAAATTTCCATCTCGTTTGGCAGTCGCCACAGTTTTATTGTCATGCAAGGTTTTAAAATTCAATTGATTGGAATCTGCCATCTGTACATAACCTTTATCCAATATTTGTGAAACAGAAAAAAGGTTAAAAGTCATTTTTGGAACATAAAGCATATTTTTTACGACAATTGGATACCACTTATTGTCATTGAAGGCTCCCAATTTTATATCACCTATTCCTTTTAGTTTAGTGGCGCCACCAATCATAATCACTGTAGGCTTTTCAAATTCAATGAAATTTATCAACCAATCCTTGCGAGAAGTCATATGCTGTGTGGCATCACAGTCTTGATACCACAAATCATTACAATCATGTTGTGAATTTATGTCGTCTACATTTGCAGTTGGCAACCCTACTGTGATAAATGCACGGCGATTTTGATTCCGTGTCTCATTCTTTCCAAAATTTTCATTTTTATGTGTGCCACTTTCACTAGAGTTTCCTTTGGAACAATCTTTAGCAAAATGTCCTTTCTGGTGACAGCGATTACAGGCATAATTGTTCTTACAATAGGCTAGATATTTTGCACACGGTTTATTCTTGCAATACTTCTTTACGTGTCCCTTTTTTCTACACTTGAAACATTCAACAGAGGAATTACTATGAGGATTTGTTGTATCTGGCTTTTCAATTTTATTCCCCTGTCTTGAAATAAGAGCGTTTTGAGGTGGAATTTCATTTGCTATTTCACTCTTATTAAGTCTGTCTTCTTCTAGTCGAAGACGTTCAAGTAAGGTGCCGAGGTTCTTTTCAGTACTACTGACATTATCCCATGCAGTACGGAAATGATACAACTTGGGTGGCAACATTCCTAGGATTCTAGTCATAATCCATTCTTCTTTCACTTCTTCTCCTTCAGCTGCTAGGTCCTCTGCATACTGCTGAATTGTGATGGAATTTTCCACAGCCGACTTATTTGGATCATACATATAACCAAAAAACTGTCTTTGTAGACCTTCAACCGTAAGATCAGATCTTTTTCCATATAATGTTTCTAGCTTTAATACAGGTCCGTATTTAAAAATCGTAAGTTGATGGTGGTGGCCCGAACACGAAACGTCGGAGGTGAAATTTGAAGGCACCATGTTGTAGAGCGGAGCAATATAAAATTTTGAATTTAAACTCTGTTTCGAAAATGAATTGTTTTTGTAATAATTGACGAAATATTTTTAGGCATTTTTCATAAATCACCTTGTATCTTAGAAACTAACAGGAATTTGGCAACACTGCAAACGGATCCTGATTGCGCATCAAAAAATGCAACTTTTCTCTAATTTAATCGACCTCGTAGGACTTACCGTTTCAGAGATAGCAATACTGCCCTTCAAAGCAAGAATCAAGTAACTCCAAATTTAAAGTTTTGGCTAGAGCAACTTGTTTATTTTAAAATGGTTTTTCAGACTACTTCTTTAGATTTGACCCCAAAGTGCTGTTGTTTTTTTAACTTTAACGTTTTTTGTTCTCTTTTTAAGGGTATAAATAAATATAGAATAAACTCACTAAATATCTATGTTTTTGCTAGTTTTTGAGTTACTGCGTTTAAAAATCGCCCTGATATGCAATCTTAAAAGGAAGTAACTCCACATGCTAAATATTTAAATAAGCTAAGTGCCCAAAAACAATGAAGAAATCAAGTAACTGGATTTATAATTTACACTACAAGGGGATAAGCAATAAAAACTCAGATAAATAGATTTAAAGGGCATAAGAATTTCTAAATTGGTTTATTAAAATAAAGTAACACAAGTAAGTCTGATTTTCTGAAAAACTAATTTTTATTTTTAATACGTGAAAAGAATATTCCAACATGCAACTTATATTTTTCACAAAAAACATATATGTAAACTGTAAAAAACAAAATTTTTTCTCATAAAGACTCAATAGTAATTATTATTATCTGAAAAGTCCAAGATTCATTTTGTAAATAATATTCTAACAAGGCAACTAATAGTGCAAATAGTAATTATTGCTTAAACACTCCAGTATTTATCGCTTCACAGCGGTTTTTTATGTTTAGGCAGCAGGAATTCATGAGTCATCAGCATCTTCTCTTCTTGGCAAATTTTTCCAAAAAAAAATTTTTTTCTTGTTGGCATATACATAACATATAATAATAATAAGATGCTTCATTGTCAAATTTTACAATTTAATATATTATATAAAATATCAAATGTATTTAACATCAAATCCTAAACACTAAACACCAAACATTCAACATTAAATCATTAAACCAGTGTGTAAGATGCTCCAAATTAAGTATTAATAAAAAAGTCGTTTACTACGTATAAGGCTCTCTCCAGTAAGTATCATCTCAAAGCTCTGCGAAAAGCGGGAAAAGATGTTATTGAGTTCATTTCAAATGGAAGATAATTGTGCATTTTTTTGCATTGTACAATATAGAGCTTTTAACTAACTCTGAGCGTGGGGTAAGCAGATAAAGATCATGCTCCGTATTTCTAAGTGGATAGTTATGAGATGGCCTATCTATAATAGCAGATACGTGCTTGCGGATTAAGCAAACAGATTCAAATATGAATAAGGAAGAGTTAATATTTTAATTTTTTTTAAAGAAATCGTGGCAGTCAGTCCTACTGTTTAGTCCCAGTGAGTATCGAACAGCTCTCTTTTGTAGTTTGAAAATACGCTCAAATTGAGTCGCACAATACGTCTACCCCAGAATGAAAGCGCGTATCGGACGTGCGACTCAAAAAGCTCATAATAGAGTGTTCTAGCAGTTGACACGTTAAGCTCCTTGGAAACCGTTCTTAGCGCAAAACAGGCAGAACTATTTTTTTTTTGATAAGTCATCGATGTGTCAGTTCCACTTTAAATGGTTGTCCACAACAAGCCCCAAGAATTTGACATATAATAATAATATCTTTAGAAGTAGTGGATGTGAGTCAGAAGTTATATTGTATATACGAATTACATACACCCTGCAAACTTTCAAATCGATACAATTAGAAGTCGGTTAAAATCGACTTCCTAGATTTTTCGCATACAGTTTTTAAAAATTTTAGCGTGTTAAAAATGCACTTTAACTTATTTAAAAAACATTAAACAATGTAATAAGTACCAAACTTATTATGTTGTTTTGCTAAAATTTCAAGTAGTTTTCTTCATCGACTAGCCATACTTTCTGTGTGCACTACTAAAACCTACTAGACACTCTACATAAATACTGAACGATTGTCCAAACTTGCATAAAACAACGTAAAGCATTTTTTTCGGTAATATTTAAAAAGAAGTTGAGTTAGCTATATCTCTGCTATCGTTTTAACCCTTTGAACGATGGTAAGTAAAGTTACTTGATTCTTCGTTTGGATTTTATAGTACCTAGCATAAAGTAAATCGACTCACTTGTCTCTTAAATTGTAAAAGTGTCAAATCTCAGGAAGCAACTCGAGTAGATTTATTTATACAAAGGTAAATTATAGGCAAGAATAGGAAGATACAAAACTTTGCAAGTAAGAAGATTTACTAAAATATTTTTCGCCACGAAGTAGAGATGCTAGAATTTAGTTGTAAATAACTTTCTAATGAAGCACCACTTAATTACCAGGATTGGTGGAGGTATAAAGGTATCAAAGAAAAGCACAAATATGCATACAAAGCAAGAATCAAGTAAGTCGAGTTGCTTGAATCTTTGTTTTTGCGGCAAAATAGGGGCACACGCCATTTAAGACATTTTAGACCCCTAACTGGATGTTCCTTAATGACATGCTAATATTTAATATGATGATTCCTGGGCCCACTTTAATAAAAAAAAATTCATATGGACGTATGTCCTAAACGTTCTAACTCTTGAGATACTGGGTGGTAAAATTTTCAGAAAAAAATCTGTTTTGTATAATAACTGTCATACTATAGTTGATATCTTTGTGATATTTAGTGTATGTCGTCAATGCATTAATGTGCATTTTCTGATGTACAAACATTTTTATTATTTCTACCAGTGGTGCCCGTACGGGTTTGGCACTGAATATATTTGGAGAAAAAAAAATGGTACGCCACTGTTTTCTCTTAAAATAAAAAATAATTTTGAAATTCTGATTTATTTCTGAGCAAATTTGATCTCTTGATTTTCTTTCGCACGACGCATGGTTTTCGCATAAAAAAATAAAAATCGTTTTACTTCAGGGTCAAATCGCTAAAAATCTGATGCGGTAACTGTTGTGTGGAAATCTTTTTTTTTCTTTTTTCAAGCTATTGACTTCGTTTAACATCAATTGTCAATTAATTTTAAAATAAGTAACTGATTTTACTGTGGGAAAAAATAAAAGAAAACTCTCAAGTGCCAATAATCATTACCAAATTAGAATTTCAGCGAGGATTTTAGCTTGCACAAACACGATTTTTATTTTTTAAGCGAAAACCAAGTGTCAGACGAAAGAGAATCAAGAGATCAAATTTACACAGAAATGATTGATAATTTTTAAAATAATTTTTACTTTAAGAAAGAGCAGTGGCGTATCTTTCTTTCTTCAAAAATATTCAATGAAGTTAAAACGTTTAGGACATAGGCCCATATGAAGTTTTTTTCTTGAAATGGGTCCAAGAATCACCCCCTAAATATTAGCATGTCATTAAGGAACACCCTAGCATGTCATTAAGGAACACCCTATATATAGCTAAGTTGGGGTTTGGAACCTTCGGCAAAATGCACTACAACAGTATTATCCACAATAACGAATCCAAATTTTTGCACTCGACGTGCATTTGGCAACCATGTTAGCATCTTCAGATGATCATCATTTTCTGTTTCGGTGTGGATAAAATTCTGATGTAGTATATATAGCAGGAAAAAACTTTTTTGTGGTGATCGCATCAATGCTTCGAGTGGAAGCGGCCCTAGGTGATAGATGCATAAGCCTACTCGCATCTAGCGCTAAGTGGTTTTCCCAAATCACGTTTCGCTTCCGCGCTGGTGGTCCCGGGTTCCACAGTAGGAATATATGGACATGATGGTGCTTCCAGGATCAAAATATTCCGGAAGTAAACTCCCCGGCCATTCGGATCTCCGGGCGCTGGGTGGCCCTGGGAGCCCTTCATTCCGCATTTCACAGACAGCAAAGATACCGAACCAATTTAGAATAGATTTCTGCAATATAAGAGGCCTAAATACAAACATAAATTCGGTACACCAACATCTACAAGCAAATAGACCACACATATTAGCCCTTACAGAAACACAAGTATGTTCTACAACAGCAACAGTGAACTACCTCTATCCTGGTTACGACTTACATACCCGATTTAGATATAAGTTCGGAATATGCCTTTTTGTACGAAGCGACCTTTCATGTCACCGCGAGGAAATGCTCGAACCGAACAACTTTGACGTCATGTGGCTCAAGTTCACCGCCAAGGGATTAACCAAGGTTATATGTTGTCTCTATCGCCCTCCGCGCGATAGAGCCTACCAAAGCTTTTTCTCAACACTAGCTAGCTCTTTTGACTCAATACAGGTGGATCACCCCAGTTCAGAAATAATCGTTCTGGGAGACTTCAATGCCCACAACACCAACTGGCTCAAACATCACAACAAGACCGACAACGAAGGTAGAGAAGCTGAAGCATTTGCCATCAGCTGCGGGCTTACTCAACTTGTAGACGAACCACCTCGAATCTCAGAGAGGGGCGAATTCGCCCTCCTGGATCTTTTCTGACCACCAATCCTGACCAGTACAAGGTTACAGTTGGTCCGCCATTAGGTACCTCCGACCACAAACTTATTACAACGGTTTGTGAATTGCCACCGATACAGAAGGATCCACCATTGCCTCGCAAAATCTGGCATTACAATTCTGCAAACTGGGACGATCTAAGGCAGTTTTACCTAGATTTTCCTTGGCTCGACCTCTGCTTTGCCACTGACGACCCGTCAGACTGCTGCGAAGAGATCATGCAAGTAATCTCCTCAGGAATGGAAGCATACATCCCAAATTCCATCAAGTTACCATCAAAAGGAAAGCCCTGCGAAGAAGATGCGAAAGAGCTGTAGGAAGGAAACAGCAAGCCTATAAGTACTGGCAGCAAAATCAGATCGCTGAAAATCGCAATTATTTTATCGAAGCGAGAAACGAGTGCAAGCGTGTGATCGACGAAACTAAGGACAAACACAATCAAAGGATCAGGAATAAACTTTTGCAATGCCCCAGTGGTTCCAGGAATTTCTGGTCGGTAGCAAAGGCAGTAAGTAACAACTTTACAAAAACGTCTCTCCCACCTTTGACGGACGAACGTGGCATCACGGCGGCTACAGCCAAGGAAAAAGCAAACATGCTCGCCAAAATGTTTTCATCGCACTCTACCTTAGACATGCCCCAAGACAGGACTCTCCCCACTATACCGAACATCAACACTACCATGGCAGAAGTCAAGTTTTCTCATCGTGATATTCGCAAAATCCTAAAAGAACTAGATACGCAAAAGGCATCGGGACCGGACGGAATACCTGCCATCGTGCTAAAGAACTGCGCCAACGAACTAACACCCGTTTTTTTCAGGCTTTTTCGCTCTCTTACCGAAAAGGGATTTACCCATCCTCTTGGAAAGTCGATCGAGTGCAACCTGTTCCAAAAAAGGCAAGAAAACCACGCCCTCAAACTATCGCCCAATTGCCTTGCTTCCAATAATCTCCAAAGTCATGGAACGTGTAGTCAACCAGCAACTTCTCAAGTACCTCGAGAGCAACAGAATGATCAGCGATAATCAATACGGCTTTCGCAAAGAGAGATCGACAGGAGATATATTGGCCTATGTCACTCATATATGGAGTAGGGAAATTGAAAACTACGGAGAGTCTCGAGCGATTGCGTTGGATATTTCAAAGGCATTCGACAGAGTTTGGCATGATGGACTGCTCAATAAACTGCCGTTGCCCGCCTCTCTCTGCAGCTGGCTGGCCAGTTTCCTTAAGAACCGATCCCTACACGTTGCAGTCGATGGACACATCTCGGACACATTCACCATCAACGCGGGCGTGTCTCAGGGCGCAATACTTTCACCAACTCCTCATCTATATTAATGACCTGCTGATCGAGACGAATAATCCTGTTTACAGTTTTGCAGATGACAGTACCCTTGTCTCCCACTTTAGATCAGAAAAACCCTTATCAGCGACTGAGACTCATCACCGCAGACAGGAGCAGATTACAGCAATTAATCAAGACCTGGAGAAAGTTCAAACTTGGGGCGACTGAAATTTGGTCCAGTTCAATGCAGCAAAGACCCAAGCAGCAACGTTTACTAAGAGGGCCAATACAGCGGGCCCTGACATCATTATGGCAGGATCGACCATTCCTTCATCCTCGTCAATCGGGCTGCTGGGTGTCTCGGTCAACAGCAATATGTCATGGCTTGACCATGTTGCTAACATCGCAAAATCAGCCCCCCAGAAGCTTGGTGCGCTATTTCGCAACAAAAAACTCTATACACCGCAGCAGTTGCTCTTGTTGTACAAAGCGCAAATAA
This sequence comes from Pissodes strobi, assembly GCA_016904865.1. NCBI lineage: Eukaryota > Metazoa > Arthropoda > Insecta > Coleoptera > Curculionidae > Pissodes > Pissodes strobi. The sequence goes on along the minus strand of MU183901.1, from coordinate 50,231 downwards.
GACCGTGTTTAGAATATTGCTCACATATCTGGGGTGCCGCACCAAAGCATACCCTAAAGCTGCTGGATTCCATTCAGAAGAGGGCTGTGCGTCTCGTCGGCGATCCGGAGTTGACCCGGAATCTGGATGGTCTGGAACATCGCGGACATGTGGCCGAGATGTCTCTGTTTTACAGATACTTTCACGGCAGATGTTCCCAGGATTTGGCCCGCATAATCCCGCCCCTGGCAACTCCTGTCAGACCGTCCCGACAGACGGCAGGAGCGCACCAGTTCGTCGTACAACTAGAAACACCTAGAACATCGCTTTACCAGAACTCCTTTGTCTGGCGCACTGCATCACTGTGGAACTCACTTCCAGGACATCTGTTTCCCACTAATTACGACCTACAAATATTCAAGAACCGTGTCAATCAACATCTTCGCACACACACACCGCTCGTCGAACGCCATAGGATCTTCCTTTAGTGTGTGTGCCACTGCCATAAAAAAAAATTAAGAAAAAAACTTTGACGAATTTTATCTAAAGTAGTTTGCATGCCCCCAAAGGACACCATTAATGTTGCTTTTCATTAGGGCAGTAAAAAATATGAAAGATTCATTATATAGCCACTACTCGTTGTAGTGCTCCCCCCAAAAATTCTATGTGTGTGTACTCCTTATTATGTCCATACATAAACCATTTTAAATTAATTAAAACTACAAATATTTTAGTTTTTTGTTTGTTAAGCATATTCTTGGTTAGTGAATAAAAAAACAATTAATAATGGTTTTGAGGGACTCGTCCTATGTAAATAGAACTTATTTATTGTGTTTAGTAGATAGAATCGTCGCTTAAGGTTTTTCTACTTCTATTTACTTGTACGAATAATTTGGTCATGCTTAATTTTTATTTGATTTCTATTTGAAGTATATCTAATTATCATCAATTATTCTAGTTGCTCCGAATTTTATTTTTTATCTTTTTATGAAACGAATTGTAGTCATGAGAAAAGTATCGTCTCTTGGCCTATTGATACTTCTTCTTTGAAATTAGAAAAGCATGTCGAAAATTAATCAGGAAGTTTCTAATAGTGACGATAAATATATAAAATTGTAGATACAACACTAGAAAATTTTCAAATTGAACTCCAATAAGTGGTTTTAAATGCATACTATTAAAGGAGCATTGTTAAGGATAAAAAATCACATAAACAACGTGCACTTTACGGCAAATCATTAAAATTAGAACTAAAAATAAAGCAAATGGAAAATTGTTTTTTTCTACTATCGTAGAGGTAAATTAAATAAGTTTTTCTCCACACATATTAAAAATGGAACTTTTAACACTGTCTACTAGCCTTAAAAATTTTACTTTAAGGCACTAGTGCCTTAAAATACCTACTTACTTACTTTAACACTAGTGTTAAAAGTAAAATGTAAATTTAAAAAAAAACACTTATATTTTATTTATTTACACTTATATTAATAGTACAATTTGAACAACTTGAAAAATAAATTTCTTCCTTCGTTCTGCTGTTCTTCGTGGTTGAGGAGGATTGAACAGAAACAACAGCATGTCCAGTTGATGTTGAAGCATCATCGGCTGATGTCGTTTGCACTGTAAGCAATTTTCGAGCAATAGAATTTTTATTTTCCAAGGAATCCACTATGTACCACTCTGCAACAGTTGAGGATTTTCATCCTTCATCCCCGCTTAAGTTTCGTCAAATTTGCTCCAGCATCGGCAAGTAAGCTCGCAGAGGAACGGCGAAAGTGTTGAATTTGGAAGTTGCAGAAATCTTGCTATCGCAGCAGGAAATTTTTCGAACTTATTAATTCCGATCGTATTTCTAGTATATTCATCTTTTACATATTTTAGGAACAGCCGTCGATCTCTGACATCTGCTGGACGAAGATCAGTATATTTTCGATAAAAATACAAATAAAATTATTCAACGATAGTGATATTTCGTGGTACCATGGCTTTGGGATCTCATATTTTAATAACTAATGAAGTTTCCATATCTTCGACGTTGTCAAGAGTTAACTGACAAAGCTCCTCCCTGCGGCAGGCACCAAATACTACAATCGTAGCTACTTTCATCAAAAGGTACTCATCGTCCGGTGCGCACTTCAGAAACTTCAATTTGGTCTCTAGTAAAAAGTTTTGTTTTTTTTGGCCTGGTGACCCTCTCCTTGATGCTTCACGTAGGCAATCAGTTTAAAATGGTTGCTGATATCTACGTCATTGTTTACACGTAGCATAGCTTTGATCATTTAATAATGGGACCAAAGAGAAGATTACTTCCATACCTTTGCCTTTTCCTCCCCCCCGGCCAGGAATATGTTTTCGGAATACTTTCCAAGAACGCCTTTGTTTTCACACCACTTTATAAATTTTTTTATGAACAATCTCATATTTAATTCTTGATTTTCGTAGCAGTAAATCCAAGGTAGCTCTGTTAGCAGCTTCTTCTATGTCTTTAAGTGGATCGATTACTTGTATTTCTTGCATTTTTGGCAAATCACAACACCCAGGGCTAGCGTCTTAATAAAATTGACAGGATCTTTAAATTTTCAATTTTTCTGTAAATAAATCAGCCAACAATAATGGTTGCTAGTTTTTATTGACAAATCTGAACTTCGATAATTTAATATAAATATACGATGCTATTAGAAACTACCTTGATGTAAGAGATTCAAACATTTAAGTTTTAATTATTGTATGCTTTTTATTGCTGTGTGTAGAAAAAATATTGTATGATATTTGTGTTAAAAGTTCTTTTAACACTTATATCATAAATAACTATTATATTACATATAAGTTTTGGTAAGATGCAGTTATTTCTTTCCACGCACCATACGAAAGCTTTAATTAATTTTATGAAAGCAGATAGCACAGTCAAAGTTTACATAATTAAAAATATATTTTTAATTCTGTAAACGTTGGCACAGTTTTTTGTCCAAAATATTGTCACGACTAACAACCATCCGAACGTTTTTGTGCTACCCTATAGAACTAGCCGCCGCGCCGTGCCCCTCGCTTCTCTGTCTGTATGAATCATCGCCCGGCCGGCCGCGAAGTTTCGGGATCGCTGGAATTATCTCGATGGCCTCGTCGAGATCATATAGAGTGGCCTCGGAATACTTCCCGAATATTCGTGATAGATTTGAGATTATTAATCATTGAGTGTTGAATAGATATTAGTGGTAAAGTTATAAGACTGGTTTAGTGAGTTGAATTGTATACGGTGGTAGTGAATAAAGAGAGTATTAGTTGAGAATAGCAAAGTTATAATTCTGTTAAGAACCCACGGGAAAAACGTAACAATATTTATTATAACTTTCAAAATTCCGCATCTTATTGTATCAATTTGTTCAAAAGGTATACCTAACAACTTAATTAATTATCGATTGCAGTTATTTTGAGCAGTAGTTTATATTAACAGTAATAATATTATTCATACTTAATATAAAATTACGTGGGCTTTTATAAATATAATAATTTTAAAATTGAAATTCTTAATACTACACTATTAAAAAATAGTTATATAAACTGCTGAACAAATCAAAAGAACCAAGGACATTTTTAAGTTAACTTCGAATCAATTTTTTTACGAACGAATAAAAATATTCACTGATACGCGTTTTGAGAAAATTAAAAAAGAATTTAATTCAAACACGTCTATATAGTCAAATTTTTGAAGTGAATACTTCTTTGGTTTCATGAGAGTGATTTTTCAAGGGCGTGTAACGACACGTTTTGGAATTTTCGCCTCGGAAGAGAATTAAAGTATATGACTCTCTCCCTCTCGCTCTTTCTCTCTTATGGACTTGGTAAAGAATTATTTAATTTTTATAAGACTAAGTGAAATTAACCGATAGTTGATTGGACTACTAACCTAAGCTAACCCAATTTAATAAAATGGATTATAACGTAACGGAACCGGTTACACTAGCGGAAAGTTGATTCGACGACTAACCAAAACTAACCAAATCTATTAAAATTGATTACAACGTATCGGAACCGGTTCAAATGACTAAAATAAGTTGAGACTAAGTGAAACTAATCGAAAGTTGATTGGACGACCGACCAAACATAATAAAATTTATTATAACGTATCGGAACCGGTTCATTTGACTAAAACAAGCTTAGACTAAGTGAAACTAATCGAAAATTGATTCAACGACTAATCAAAACTAACCAAATTTATTAAAATTGATTATAACGTATCGGAACCGGGTTAAATCGCTATAATAAATTGAGACTAAATGAAATTAACCAAAAGTTGAGTCGACGACTAACCAAATCTATTAAAATTGATTATCTTATCGGAACCGGTTCAAATCACTAAAATAAGTTGAGACTAAATGAAACTAACCGAATTATGATTGAACGACTAACTAACCAGATCAATTAAAATTGATTATAACGTTTCGGAACCGGTTCAAACAACTAAAATATGTTGAGACTAGTGAAACTAACCGAAAGTTAATTAGGCGACTACCAAAAACTAACCAAATCTATTAAAATTGATTATAACGTATCGGAACCGACCCAAATGACTAAAAGAAGTTGTGAAACTAACCGAAAGTAGATTAGGCGATTAACTAAATCTATTAAAATTGATTATAACATATCGGAACCGGCTCAAATAAGCAAAATAAATTCAGACTCGATAAAGAAATACCTATTCACTTCTATCACGTGTACTGTGATACTCGCGACTTTTTTTTTATTTGTAACATTGTACTATGGATAGGGTGTATAGTCAGCATTTCTAAGTACCTACAGAATTTACGCAAACAAAACTTGTTCGTTTTTAAATGGTATTTCCTTAGTCTCTTTGTTTTTAAAGTAAAGACTAAATTCTCAATATCTATATTTCCCTCCTGTTATGAAATTCTTTTTTTTTCTCTAAAATCCTGTGCATTTCAAGTTTTCTGCGTTACTTACTGCATTTTTAAGAACTTATTTTGGTATAGGCTATTATAACAGTTAAAACCTAAATTTTTCGCAATTAGTACATATTAACTTTTTTTTTGCATGATTTTAAGTGGCGTACTCATAATTGGCAGGCATATCTACTGTGTGCAAAATTAAATTGGACTCTTCCTTAATGCTTAATACATTTATTATTTTCAAAGAATTTTTGATATGTTACGGCCTAAGTTATAGGGATTAGAAATAACTTTGCAATGGGGGTATACTTCAGTGGCGTACAGAAAAGGGGATATTTTACAAAACTAATGTATTTCGGGTCGCTGCAAAAATCGGCAAAATGAAATAAAATTGTAAAAATGGGTAAAAAAAGATTTGAAAGGGTTCGAAATATTGACCATTAAAAAAACCAGGTCAATAAAAATAAAATTAAAATTGATCCTTTAATTTTGGTAAAACCATGTCTTGTGGGCCCAGTTAAATTGGACCCTTTCTTAATTACTAAAGTGGAGTTTTATCCACAATACCGAAACAGAATTATTGCACTCGACATGCATTTCGCATCATCAGGAGATGATTAAAACTAAATTTAACAAACTACCTAGCTCTCTTTTATACTAAATTAAAACGGAAAAAATCAAGCGGAACCAAAGGAACCAATCCTGGAATCCCACTAGTCACGCTCGATCAACAAATACAATGGACTATACGGAATAGGCCCTCTATCTCTATTTAAACTATTCTTACATTTAATAATTTCCATACTTTCATATGCGTCTAATAATCTCCTATCAGTTATATTATGAATTAATTTTAAATTTTTAATTGATATTTTATGATTGTTATCAAAAGCATGCTCGGCAACACTTGATTTTTCTGTTCTACCATACTTTAAATAAGCTATGTGTTCCTTGAATCCCGTTTATATAAATCTTTTACTTTGTCCAACATATTGTTGGTTACAATCCATGTATCCAATTTCATATATTCCACTTCTTTCTAATATTTAAATTTTGTCCTTTAATTTCTTAATGTTTAACTGAGTTTTTTTTGAGTTTTCGAATCCTCTAGTATACTGATGATTATATGGTATCGTGACATTTTGTATTCTCATCCTGATTGACGAAAGAAGTGGAATCACGAATTGTCTTTTTGAACAAATCCCTATTAATTAGTCTATTTATTAAGTTAGTATTGAAATCATTAACTTTTGTTATATTCTTAATTGTCTCCTTTTCATCATTAAATCTTTCTCTGCTGAGAGGAAAGTTAGCCATACGGTGTACTAAAAAATTAAAGCTGGCTATTTTGTGTTGGTCGAAGTGGAAGGAGGCATTAGGAATATATCGGTTAGTAGCAGTACTTTTTCTATAAATATCAAATTCTAGTGTGTTATTATCGTTCCTAATCAACTAAAGTATCCAAAAATGCAAGTTGGCTATTGTTCTCGATTTCATAGGTAAATTTAATGGTGGGGAAACGGTTGTTTAGTCTGGTTTCAAAATCTTCGATATTAGCGGTTTTTGTGTCGAAAATCGCGAAAATGTGATCCACCTACCTGTCCCATACGTTGGAAAATATTCGAACTCCTGACTTAATTTTCAAATTTACTTAATTAAGATTAGCTAAGAACGGCGATAAGCAGTTTCCCATTGTCGTGCCTTCCAGTTGTTGGTAATAGTGATTTTTATATTGAAAATAATTTTGATCCATGCAAAGTTTGGTTAAAGTTAAATATTCTTGTTTGATTTCGTTACCAAAACTATTCATCTCAAGTAATTCACCAAGGTATTGCAAGGTCTGTGGTATTGGTACACTAGGGAACAATGAGCAAACATCAAACGAGATTAAAATTTCACCTTCATTAAGATTCGTACCTTTAATTTTGCTTATGAAATCTAAGGAATTTAGTACTCCTGAGTTCTGTTGTTTTATAGGTAAATTTTCAAACTGGTTTGCTAGCCACTTGGATATATTATAAGTTGGCGATCCTATTGCCGAGACTATGGGACGCATTGCCTTCCCAGGTTTATGAATCTTGGGAAGACAATATAGTTTCGGCATAGTAGGATTGCTCACAGATAATTTGAATTTAATTTGATCAGAAATAAGGTTGCAACATTTCTTTAAAGTGTTTTTAATTGGGTTACCATCTTAAATAACGGATTGCTTGAGATTTTGTGATAAGTCCCGGATTCGATTAAATTATCAACTCGTTGAAAATATTCGCTTTTATCTAATATTAGAACCTTATTACCTTTGTCAGCTTTTAGATAGAAAACATCTTTCTCCTTTAATCTCTTGATTATACCTTTTCCTTTTCCAGGACGAGAGTTAACTATATTATTAATTAAATTTTTTGAGATCTAATTCCTGCATGCTTCTCTAACAAATCCTTTAGTAGAATCAGGAAAATGATGAATAGAGCTTTCTAGATTACCTACAATATCAAGTAAGTTATCCTTTGGTGGAGGCCATGCAAAATTCAGACCCTTATTTAAAGGATCTAATTAATCTTTATCGAAAGATTGAGAAGATATGTTTTCCACAATGATTACGACTTACTGAGAACTATCAGACTTAGCATTAATTTTCCTAAGTTTTTTAAGCTTTTATTGATGGATAACATTTTCTTGACGTATTTTGTATCAATTATTAAAAACATATTTCTTTGGAACTCGTATCATTCTTCATGTTCAATATTTGTTAATCTAAATGTTAGTTTTTTATAAAGTCTGTATGCTTCTAATACAAACATACTTCGTTTATTGTACGAATTTTTGATTTTTATCCACTTTTTTCTGATAAAAGAATGTAGGTACTTTTTCGGTAACTGGAGATTTAGCTAAAACAATTTTAATAAAATTTGGGAAAACATTAAATTTTTTACAAGACTTTAGAAACCAAATATCTGCACTCACTAGCCTAATCTTAGTAAAAAACTTACGATAAAGGTTAAGCTGCGCTAACCGTGAAGCCATCTCAACTATGTTGGGATTTGGAACCTTCGGCAAAATGCACTAAAACGGAGTTTTATTCACAATACCGAAACAGAATTATTGCTCTCGACACGCGTTTCGCTAACCATGTTAGCATCATAAGGAAAAAGATAACGAAATCAAACAAGAATATTTAATTTTACCCAAACTTTGCATGGATCAAAACTATTTTCAATATAAAAATAACTATTACCAACAACTGGAAGGCACGGCCATGGGAAACTGTTTATCGCCGTTCTTAGCTGAACTTTTCATGAGTAAATTTGATGTATGTGGATCATATTTTCGCAATTTTCGACACAAAAACCGCAAATATCGAAGATTTTGTAACCAAACTAAAGAACCGTTTCCCCACCATTAAATTTACTTATGAAGCCGAGACCAATGGCCAGCTTCCATTTTTGGATACTTTAGTGATTACGATAATAACACACTAGAATTTCATATTTACAGAAAAAATATTGCCACTAACCGATATATTCCTAATGACTCCTTCCACTGTGACCAATACAAAATGGCCAGTTTTCATCTCTAATAATAAAAAGGAGACAATTAAGAATATAACGAAGGATAATGGTTTCAATACTAATTTAATAAATAGACTAAGTACTAGGCATTTGTTCAAATAGACCATTTGTGATTCCACTTCTTTCGTCAATCAGGATGAAAATATAAAATATGTCTCGATACGAATCCTTGGTATACTAGAGGACTCCAAAAAGTCTTTAAGGGAGTAGGTTTAAAATTAGCCTACAGAAATTATTAGGTGGTCCAAAGGATAAAATTGAAATATTAGAAAGAAGTGGAATATATGAAATTGGATGCATGGATTGTAACAAAAAATATGTTGGAAAAACTAGAAGATCTATACAAACGAGATTCAAGTGTTGCCGAGCATGCTTTCGATAATAATCATAGAATAACAATTGAAAATTTAAAATTAATTCATAATATAACTGATAGGAGATTATTAGACTCATTGAAAATATGGAAATTATTAAATGTACGATTAGTTTAAATAGAGATAGAGGGCCTATTCCGTATAGTCCATTGTATTTTTTGATCAAGCGTGACTAGTGGGATTTCAGGTTTGGTTCCTTTGGTCCCGCTTGATTAAGCAAAGATTTAGTATAAAAGGGAGTTAGATAGTTTTTTAAATTTAGTGTTAATCATCACCTGATGATGCTAATATGGTTAGCGAAACGCGCGTCGAGTGCAATAATTCTGTTTCGGTATTGTGAATAAAACTCCGTTGTAGTGCATTTTGCCGAAGGTTCCAAACCCCAACATAGTCCTTTTTTAATGCTTAATGACTTTTAATTTTCAAAACATTTTGTATCATTTTTGGATATATTATGGCCTAAAATATTATATATAAAAGACCTTTGTAAAGCGGGTCTACTTCAGTGGCGTACATTAAAATTAATATATTTTTTTTATTTTAAAAATTTTATGTAAATACAAAATTTCTGTACGCCACTGAATTTGCAAAGTTCCTTTTGATTCTATATCTTAGGCTATAACATATACAAAATCCCTTGAAAATGAAAAGTCATTACGCATTAAAAAGGGAACCAATTTAATTTGGCCCACAAGACATGGTTTTATACGCAAATAAAAAAAAGTGATTCTTATAAGCAAGCAGAAATAATATTAATTCGAGATCCATGTTCATGTATTTGTTACTTTTAATGGAGAAATATGAACGCGTCCTGTATACTTAGTTGTGCCAGCCGATATGGTTTTTAATTTTTTGTCAATATTCACATAAATGTATTTGTCTAATTATTATTAGGAGTTTAAAAACCGCCATTTTATCGCCATTTGCCGACTGGCTAACAGAATCATACAAAATACTAATAGTTAATGAAAAGATTCGTTTACCTAAATGGATTGGTTAAACCTTGCTTCATTTTGCACACTTCTCGCTTTACACGTTTGCTATTCTTATTTGTTGTTAAGAAAACATATATATTTTTTGTAAGCATGGTTTTTGCAATAAAAATTTGTAAAGCGGTTTATTAAAAAAATATTAAAAACAGTTACCTACAGTTTTTTGTACAGGGTGGTCCAGACAACTTTTTTAAATGAAAATATCGCTATTATTTTTGAAATTAGAAAAATATTCTGAATAAAAATTGTTTGATTTCTTGGTTGGTTTCATAAAAAAAAATTAATCAATTAATTCAGCACTGCGCACTGATATTTTACCTACCTTCTATTAACGCCAACTAACCTAAAAATTCGCTTGGTCTCTTTGAATTGTGTAGCAGTTTAGTTAAAAAAATCTAAAAGATAACATTTATGAAGTTCTACATAAAAGCAATTTTAATTCTACGCTGGCGGACAAATCGGTAAAAATTTTTAGTTCATTAAAACCAAATTAACGTTTTTTATTATTATACGGGAAATTACTAATAATAAAAATTAAAAATATTTGCTGTATTGAGATTTTTAAAATAGCATTAGTTCGGGCTAGCTAAAGTAAGTAATGTAAATCCCATTTTATTGTTTATTAACAGGCTTGTATATTACCAATAATAATAATGAAAATACCATATCCTTTTAATGAAATAAAAAGCCTATTACTTATTCGTTAAGAAATCCATTTGTTTTTAAACCATGGAATGCACATCTTGGCGCAGTAAAACACCAAATAGGCTATAAATGCAGCAAGATAATTGCCTATATGCGCTCAAAGTTCGGAACAATTAGTATTTTGTGTAATACTCAGTTTGAAGGGCAAGTAATAACAGTTTTACACCGCATTCATTAGAATCAAATCAACGTGAGCAGTATAAGGTTTCTTTTTTGTGTAATTTTGGATATTTCAAATAATGATTCCTCTCTATAATTCTTCAAATCTTTTATATAAAATCTTGTTATTTTTGCTAATATTTACTATGAAAGAAACAATAATTGACAAGTGACTTTGCGAGAATTTCACTTTGCAGACATTTTAATAGAATCAGCGCCATACGAATGGTAAATATCTCTAGAAGTAAAATTTTATTTCATTTCGCTACATCATTTTGTATTGTATTCGAGAAGTAAGATATATTTGGTTCTATTTGAGAGCATATTTCGGGGTCATATTTTGCAATTTATTTCATAGTATTTAGAAAAATACCGCAACCCTTACTATGAGCATCATTTATGAGTCCCTTATTGCAAAATTGTTTTCCACAAAGAAAAGCACACCACAATTCAGAATCAATAATTTGATTTGATTTCTCAAGTGCTTTCCAACGTATGTATTAATTTTCGTGTTCAGAAATTTTTTGATTAAATCTTTTCCATGCAGAAAACCCGGGATAAGTGTGGAGAGCGATTATGAAAATTGCCAAACAACAAACAGGCAAAGCAAAAAATGATCCCTTGCTTCTATTGTAGATAAGCCAATTTCGTTTCACCGCTTCACCATTTAGCATGATTTTTTTGGAATCATTTTAAAGGAAGCAATCCAGACACGAGTATATGGGCTTTTCTATGTGGCGTGAAATGTTAAAATTGTACAAAATTAAATCGTTAGATTTGAGAACGTGTT